>JACEIK010004584.1:118518-130463 GCA_018107945.1 Datura stramonium | reverse complement strand
ACAAACAAGAACCTAACCTGGCCCCCATAAGCCTGGAAGGTACAAACAACACAGAAAAACCTACCTGGGCCCCCATAAGCCCCGACAAGTACAAACAAGTTCACTTTTACTATCTGACTATTAAGGATTGTATGTATACTGTAACTCGTGATGGCCCCTGCGACCTTAATTTGGTGGAACTCATTACGGCCCTCGCGACCTCAATTTGATGGAACTCAATACGACCCTCGCAACCTCAGTGTAATGGAACTCAGTATGGCCCTCGCGGCCTCAATCAATGAAACTCAATATGGCCCTCACGGCCTCAATAAATGAAACTCAATATGGCCCTCGCGACCTCAATAAATGAAACTCAATATGGCCCTAGCGGCCTCAATAAACAAAACTCAATATGGCTCTTGCGGCCTTAATAAATGAAACTCTATATGGCCCTCCCGACCTCAATAAATGAAACTCAATATGGCCCTCTGCGTAAAACAGCTATGGGGCTGCTACTAGTCGAATATGCTCCTAAGAAGTCAGCCCTAACCTCCCATAGGTAGCTTATTACAACTCTTAACCCGGAGGTAATACTGTAAAACTGTGGTTCTACTCCCTTGGACGCTAACTAAGTCTGTTTAGATTTCATACGCCTTCTTTGTGTGATTTCTAACTTTGTAGGTGTGTTTATCTGGACTTAGCCGTTCCCGACAACCTGTACCTAGATATCTGGAAAGAGTAGGTTAGGGCTTGGCCCCGTGTCTAGCTACTAATAAAACTCCCTCCCCTTAAGGTATCCACTGTTCTATCAGGATGATACAAATTAGGTGATGCCCTGAGTGATTTGTGCGATAAGCACCACATCGACTAAAGCTATCTGTCACTGGCAATAGCCACTATGTGGCGGACTGACCTTCAACTCTCCAGGCAACTCCAGTGCCACTGACTCTTAGGTGTGTCCATACTCACATAATTCTGGCCCTGGAGGCGTCAAGATATGCCAATGGTCTCTGAGCGTGCTATACTGATAATACAGGCGCCAAACTGAGTGTTATATCGCCCAACTGTGCCCATGCTATTCAATTTACTAACTCAGGCCCAATAACTATCTACAAGCTTCTAAGGTCTAGGTCTGAAAATGTAACATCTGATTCTACTAACACACTGAACTGCAGGACAAAGGAATTTCTATGACGCTCCTAGCGTGTGACACACTTAACATGCTCCTTCTCGACGAGAGATGCGGTATAATCTATATAAGTTTTCTAGAAGCTAACCAGAACCTATATAACCGTAGTCTACTGATAGCAGCTAATCAAAACATATTTGATCTTTATATACTGACGACAGTTAGTTATAACATGTCTAATCACAATCTACTAGTAGCGACTATCTGCAACATATGGGACCGTTATTTCTACTTGAGAACATAAGTCATAACACTATACGACGAGAATAACTTGCCGAGGGTTAAGCCTTACATACCACTATTGTCGTTTCCTGTATAACCACCGGGTTTCCACTTGTATTCGCCAGCTCTCTTCAGCTGTAACCGTTATACTGGGAGAAAGAGATAAATTTCAATACCAAATTCGGCGTAAAACGAAAAATCTTAATACCAATATTGACTATACTTCAACTTAACAAAACATGGCCGAAAATGTATTATTTCCTAAGAGTTCAGAAGGGAGAAATGCTTACTTGAAGCCTGTGATTGTATAAAAATTAGTTTGGAGCAATTCAGACATGACTCGGCGGGGTTACGATTCGCCGGGCAAATTTTATGAAAATAACTTCGTAGTAATGCTCCCTGCGGGTTTAAACTTCGATACCCAAAGTTAATTTGAATTTGGACGGCGTTTGATAGCATAATCAGATGAAAATCATTGAAAACACTCATTTATTTCTCCCTCTAGCCGAAGCTACCTTTGGAAAATGACTTGAGATTAAAGGGAGGGACTTATATATATAGTATGGGCGGTGGCAGGGGTGTGCCTCGCGCCTCCCATTGAGGCTGCCACCCTGGCGCGCCGCGCCTCCCATTGAGGCTGCCATCCTGGAGCCTTGCGCCTCCCTTTGAGGCAACAAGCCTGGCGCGTCGCGTTGGCCAGTCCACTACTGGCTGGCGCGTCGCGTTGGCCCCTCGCGGCCTAGTCTCGCTCGACCCTGCTCCCGAGGCTTTTTCCATATGCGTCAAGCTCTTCTTACTCGTCACAAATCCATATGTATACTTACTAATCATTAAATTTTACGGGGCGTAACATCCTACCCCCTTAGGAACATTCTTCCTCGAATGTCAACTTTAACTTACAGGAGTGTAACTCTTTCAACTATTATCCTGAAAAAATTTCAGCAGAGTCTCCCCTTATAGTATGGACTATTTGAAAATCCTGAAACGCAGAAACGTCCAACACACGCATTTCATATGACACTATCTAAACTATTTCACAACAAGATTGTAGTCGACTGAACAATACTGATAACATAAGGAAGCTGAATGATAACATCATCTAAACTATGTAATAATGTTGGAACAAGTGGGGATATCTAGGGTTCACACCATCCTCAATTTCCTAGGTCGTTCCTTCCTTATTCCTCTTTCTCTACAATGCTTTAATAGAGACCACATCGGTAGTCCTTAGCCTGCGAAGCTGCCGATCTAATACGGCGACTGGAACCCCTGCGTGGGTTAATTTTGAGTAATTTGGACATCCTCGACTGGAAAAACTCAGGACGGATTATCTATACCCTTTTTGCAACATTGACATGTGGAAGCTGAATGGGAAGGTCCTAGCTCTGGAGGCAATTTTAGCTCATATGCCATTTCGCCTGTTCTCTGGAGGATATGACATGGTCCAATAAACCTAGGCCTGAGCTTGTCCTTCTTACCTAATCTTATAATTCCATTCTTTGGAAAAGTTTCTAGAAATATCCAATTGTTTCTCCAACCCTTAGCTTCCTGTGTCGTACCTTAGGGTAGGACTCCTGATGTCCTTAGGCTATCGGTACCCATTTATTGGTAAGTTTAACTTCTCAGTCTGTCTGTTATAATATTCCCTGGTTCAACTACCTTTAATTTACTTTGGGAGGGGGTTTCCACTTCCACTCATAATCGATCGCCAGGCGTCTGACCTGAGTGCTCTATTTGGTTGTTTGCTTGGAGATAAGAAGTCATAATCATGTTAACGTGCTCTCCAATCTGTTCTAACAGTTTCCCAGGACCTGGTTGGGAGTTGTGCCTCTCTGTCAGGGTTTACTATACACTGGGGCTCCACGTAACCAGACTACTTCTTAAATATTTAACTCGTCACACGCTTTAGCTGTAGTATAACTCCATCTGGCGAGACACAAATTGATCTCATTAGTCTTTCCCTACTAACTCAAATGAGGCCAATCTTCACCTGGTATGAGATAACCTTGTGACTGTATTCATGTTAATTACTCTCCACTCCCTTGCAGGCACAACCATCCCCTATATTGGCCTGCTCAGTTCCTGCTATTTTGTCTTTTCTGGCCTGTCACCGGAGCTCTGTTGCTATGATTCAATGATATCTTCTATCTTCCCATGCCATCAGTAGGTCTCTCTTTTTGACCCGTTGCGTTTTCGTTAAATTATGGAAGTATGGTCTACTAATCGAAGTTCTTCCACCCTTGGAATATAGATTCGACCTCTGGGTCTTATGACTTCTCCCCTTATTATCCCGAGGGCCAATGACTTCCTACTGGGCCTCGTTTCCAGGCTGTTTTAGGTTAAAGTCTCTATGTCGGTACTCCTTTACCTCCTCAACTAGCGGGGATATTGTAGCATTATAGGTTACAACCTTACTGTCTCTTAACTGTCAGCCTGATGCTTAGTTCTCGACATCTAGCAGTGGTCCCGTACTTTATCAATTTTCTTCAACCTGGAGGTGATTCTAGTTTTCCCCCCATTAGATACTTGCGCCTTTCCTCTTGTTCCCTTGGGCTGAGCTCTGAGGTTCGTGCCTCCTATCTCATGCTGTCAAGGATGTTACCGGCCTGGTCTACTGACCTATATTCCTTTTGACTTGCACTTGGGCCTATTTTGTTCATATGACCTCCCCGTCTTTCGATATCACAAACTAAGGCCATAACTATTATCTTGCAGGTATGCCCTGCCGTCATTAGAATGATATGGCAGAATCAACCTTTTTCTGACTTGAGCTTTACTATTGCTGGGGGTTTATCATTGATGAACCCTCTCATACACACTTGAATTCTTTTGACAACCTTATCCCCCCTCCTGACTTACTACCATGAGGGTCTAGATAACTTGTAAATACTAAGGGTTTCAACCACTCTCTAATCCTTCTCGAAGACAACAATTCTAGCCCTCCTTTACTATTTGTTCCGAGCACCACAACACTGATATTTATGCTTTCTATTGTACTGTAAGAACAAGCTAGGAGGTGGAAAATAACCCTATCTTACTATGGTAGGATTGAGGTATGGAACCTTACAATATCTGAAGAGTTGGAGGTATGAATCCTGCAATTTCCTCCTTCTTCGCACCTCTCAGATAATTTAACATTGACTGTTGCCCCTGGCTAATTCTATATATTTAGTAAATAAGTCAACTCATATACACATATATACCCTACTCTTGACCTCCCATTCTGAGGTTATAGGGAGAAGTGGGGATAACACTGGCATATCTATCCATCATGAGGTTCCTAGTACCTTGGGAGGGTAATGGGGAAATGTAAAAGACGTCTAATTCTGCCAGTAGGCTAACTATCCCTCAACTGTGGCGCCTCACTGGTATCTCCTCCTGCTGCTGTAGTTAGCTTGCATCTAGCTGGAGTCTATCGTATATCAAACATTATTCTAGATAGACATAACAAGAAAAACTTAGGGACTCAACCCTATACAATTCTTATCTATAGCACAATCTGATAAGAAAGAGGGTAACCATACTATCATGTCTCGTAGCCTCCTGCTTATAAACTGTGGTGCACAATACATTTATGAACAAGAATCTACTAGACACGACTTGCAGACTCCGTAGGATACGAACTGCTCTGATACCAAGTTTGTCATGTCCTACCTTGGGAAGCACGACTGGCACCTAGTGTCACACTTGAATATGGATAACCTGACTAGGCCTATGCACGTTTGGTGCAGGCCTGCAACTCAATTCAAGAAACAAAAGGCTATATCTCGGCTATAAACATAGCCTCTGACCGACAAGGCCGCATAGCCACCTGTAAAAGAAAACAGCTAACCAGCAATAACAATAACATGGAATCCTATGCGGGCCGATAAGACCACCATGATATCTAGTTATAACTGAAATGGAAATCAGATGCTATACTAGGTCCCACACGGACAACACGTACAATAAGATGTATATGGGCCCCACACAGCCAACAACAACTAACTAACTAACAACTGTAGTCTACAAGCCTCCAAAAATATAGATAGTGGTCGGGACAGGGCCCCGGCCTGCCCAAATGCTTATACAAATAAAAGACTGAATCTCTACCACCTTGCAACCCCCAATGAAAGGAGCTGGACAAACTGTTGACTCTGAACGGCTTCTACTAAAGGCCTTGAACTCTGTCTGTCTAAACCTGGATGCAAGTAATGCAACGTTCAGGGGAGGGCGTTAGTACAATATGTACTGAATATGTAAGGCAGTAAATAAGATGAATAAGACTGGGAATAAATAGAAAGAAGGGGCAGAAAGATTAACCTATAAGCCTGCTTATTCATAATCTACATCTAACAAACACTATATGTATGTGAGCTAAGATTGTATGGTTACACATCCATGAAGTATAACTAGCAGGAAAGTTTACAAACAAGAACCTAACTAGCCCCCATAAGCCTGGAAGGTACAAACAACATAGAAAAATCTACCTGGGCCCCCATAAGCCCCGACAAGTACAAACAAGTCCACTTTTACTATCTGAATGTTAAGGATTGTACGTATATTGTAACTCGTGATGGCTTTCATAGACTCAATTTGGTGGAACTCATTACGGCCCTTGCAACCTCGATTTGCTGGAACTCAATACAACCCTCGCAGCCTCAGTGTAATGAAACTCAGTGTGGCCCTCGCAGCCTCTGTGTAATGGAACTAAGTATAAAAATATGCATCAATTCTTTGAATGTACTAAGTATGCAAGATATAGGTAAAATAGTAGAATACATAACTAAGCTGATATGACATGAAATGATCAACTATGAACTGGTAAGTACTAGAATGTAATTGTAATAATGTAAACAATAGACACTGGCTGATGGTCATAAACATATCCTGAAAAATGAATAAACTAAACTAAAATCTATGACTAATCTGAAGTGAGCTATACTGGCAAGTGGGAGAGTCTATAACCAACATATAACCACGTGAGCTAGATGTGGAGTCCGATGTATACCCCCATTCGGAGAAGGCCCACTATACCTTAGCAGGGTATAGTAGCTAAACTGGGTGATCATTGTTTGATTCCCATTCGGGCTAAAACCTATGGTGGTAACGTAGTTCTAGGAACCTGGGTGCGCTGAACCCCGAACCACTCGGTGTTAAGTCCTACTCCTACTAAAATTTCTAACTATGCCTACTAGGCTGATAGCTCGAACCTAATGTCCCAAGACTTAAGTCAGGAATACTTATCTGGAAGTAAACTAAGAGTCTGAAGGACCTGATAATTGATACTAAGGGTTCTAAGACTGGCCATAGTTGCTTTAGCTAAAAGCATCGTAACCGTCTAAAGAATACCTTGACAATTGATAAATGAGACTATCGATTTTTATTGAACTCCTCAAGAGACTAAGTATAGTCAAACTGATCAGATGACAATTCTGTAAGATACTGAGAAGGCTGAGTACTGACTGGAAATAAACAATCAACAATTCAACTTTTGGATGATTTGACTGTACGCTTATGTTGAATACAAGAACTATTTGAATCAAGCTAGGTCTGTATATGGACAATTATGCAAGACTCTTCAAATCACATTTATAGACTAGGTCCTAACACATATATTTCAGGGAAAAAGATATCACAATAAAGTATAACTAACAACAACCTTCAAGAATCATGAAAATTATAGCAAGGAGGAAATTCGTATTCTATCTGATAGACAACCCTAACATTGATACAACAAGGCTAGAACTGATAAAAATTTTGAAGAGCAATTCCCTTGTTGAAATCCCACATACCTGGAGTAGAATTCCTTGAATGAAAACTTGAGAATCTGAGAAGGAAACCTGAAAGCCCTAGCTTGCTCTAAGAGTACTTTCTGAGTTCTTCGTACTTCTGCTATCTAGTTTTTGGAAGAATGAGGGAGAGGATAGACTATTCCTCTAAAATCCCTCCTGAATAATCCTAATACGACGTAGTTTGGGTGTTAAGTTGATAGTGTTTTACAAAATTTCCCCTGATACACTTAATAAAAATTTTGCCCATCAGGTGGTACGACTCAACCCATGAGTTGTACCAGGATACTACTATCCGTACCACCATTCGTGGTTAGGGACCCTACTCCAAAAAATTTCTTTGAAGTTTTCCGTGGATGCCTACTATGACTCATACCAGCATCCTATGACTCGTATCACGATCCGCAGCTCAGTCCTGAGTCTTTCTCTTATATCTCTCACGACTCCTCCTACAAGTCGTACTTGCTTAACACAACTCGTACCTTGACTCGTGGTTACTTAGGATTTCCCTGACCATTCCTCAGAAATTTTTCATGACTGATCAGTGTGATCCATACTAGGGTAGTATGAGTCTTAACATGAAGTCGTGGTTCCTCAAGCCACCTAAACTCATCTCCTACACCCTCATGCTATGAGTCTAGGTATAGGTCGTACCTCCTATGTACGAGTAGTACTGTGACTCGTACTGTGATCATTTTTCCCAGATTTCTATAGAATCAAATTTTAAATCTCAAGGCTAATCTTAGAAAGTTATGGGGTGTTACAAAATTGGAAGTAATATTTATATAATATTTCAATCAATGTAAGAATTTTGTCTNCCTTGACAAGTTAATGGAAGAAGAAATGGATATGGGGTTATGGGGTGTTACAAAATTGGAAGTAATATTTATATAATATTTCAATCAATGTAAGAATTTTGTCTTTACAAGAGAGCTCAAGTCTTTTTTCTCACTTTATCTCTCTACGTTTACTTTATTCTACTATCTGATATCTCCCCTTGTACACAAAAGCCGGAATTTCCTTTTAAGGCTCAAAATGTTAGAGTAGAAGATTTACAAAAATGTCACCTTGTTTCCACTCTACGATCACAGAACTGATATGCAGTTCATATTGTTGGATAGGGGACGACATAGTGGATCTTCAGTTTTTTTCCTAGGTCATCTGCCAATAGTTGCGACTACAGAATGAGTTCGCAGATTGTCTCAAGAGTTTGCATAATTTACTGTAACACCAAGCATCTTTGAAAGGAACTCCCGACCTTAGTATGTAACTTTACATGTGTTATGTAGAGTATTTATGGTATAAGAAACCTTTATTCCATTATAAATATCTAGAAATTGAAACAATGAAGTAAAAGAATTGCAAAAAATCTATTGTTCAGGTGTCACATGCGACTTATTGGCCAAGATCAATTCTACGAGCCGTAAATTACCCCATAAGTGGAAGCCAGGTGTTCTAAGTCAATAGAATGATCTATGACCCAATCTATGAACCGTAGATGAGATTTACAAAATGTGAATTCCACCGTAATGGAAGTTATATTCCTAAGCTAATGTTTAGACTTGCCAGAACCACCTATGAATTGTAAATTGGTTTTATGAACCATATCTGGTCATCGCGAGTGGAGATCAAGATATTTTGAGCTATTGGATAGGGGTTAAGAAATAATCTACGAACTGCACTTCCAATGTATGCTTCATATCTTGCCTCTGTCAGTGAAGCATCAGAAAATTAATTTTCCCTAGTGCAACATACAAAATAATTTATAGATCATAGATCAAGTCTACAGTCTGTAACAGCACCTAAGTACCATAAGTCAAGCCTTTTTCACTGTGTCTATATATAGCTCCTACCTGATCTTCAAACTCATTTTCTTTCCAACTTGTGGAACTTCCCTCCCTCCCTTCTTCAAGCCCTTCAAGCTCAGGTAAATCCATTTTCAAGGTACGTTTCTTGAGGAGATTTTTGCATGCAAGCTTAGCTTATTGATCTCCTAGCTTCTCTCCTTCTAGGGTTTCAAGAAAAACCCATTTCTACCTCAAGAAGACTTGGCAACCTCTTTTCCTCAAGCTTGATATTGTATTCTTCCTTTGCTCATAATAAAATAAGGTATGTAAAGGCATAAACCTTCTCTTTTGGTTACACGAATCCTAAGCTTTATGATATATTGTTGACTCAAGTTGTAGAAATCATATTACTAGTCTACTCTTGTCAATAATATTTCTAAGATAAGTGTTGTTATCCTTGTGATGTCTCCTAAGCACACAAAATCGCACATGGTGGTCAAGTAATATAGGACATCAAAGTCTCGATTATCGATCCCTCAGAGACTTGTTAGATTAATCGTTTAAGGTTAACACACTATTTTACTATTCAGAAAAACACAGATAAAAATGGGGAATGGTTTGAATATTATACTACTAAACTTGAAATGTAAATTAACTAATGAACTAAAATTATTTAAAAAGTGTTTGTAATTCAAATGATGATATGAATCTAGGGTAATGACACTTTCGCTTCAGGTTGAGTTTTCAAGACTTGAATATGCTAGATTAATTCTTCCTAAAGTTGCTAGTTGCCAGCTACTATCCCATTTCTTACCACTCTCCTGAGCGTCCAAGAACTATCCCATGAACCCTAACGTATATATCCCTATGGTCGCAGGAGAAGCATGAGATGACGGTTGTGGCTACTTTAATATCAACTAAACAAGGTTGAAGGGTATATTCCTATCCTCATTGAAGACTTCTATCTTGAGCTCAGTCGAACAAGAGTCTTTGAATACCTGTTCTATCCTTACTTTTAACCCTTTTAGTTCCATCTCCTGAGTTCAACCAAAAGCCAATAGATTTATTTGAAAGGTGATCAATCTAACGAGTAAACAATTAACATAAGTAAGAATAAACAAACTTTAAGAAAAATCAATACTAGAATGAACAAACTATCAAGCGTCAACCATTAGCTATGACCAAAATCCTAGAGTATGAGGTTAGCCACTCACGTTCAAGAAGAAACACAAAGTCATAATCATCATTCAAAGTATAAACAATAAAGAAAACAAGAAAACAAGTTCTTGTCTCTCCTCCCAAAAGCTGATTACAATGATCAATATGATACCAAAATGTGATGTACGATAGTTAACGACTAACCTAGATGTTACATTTATAAGCAAGCCTCAAATGACGCTTTTTATCACAAGTAATTAGCTTCAAAATTAGCAAATATCTATCTCAAAATGGCTTGGCGCTCCGCGCCCTCTAGTGCACCAGGTTTGTGTAACACCCGAAAGTTTCTTAGATCAGGCCTCAGTCTTAAAGAAAGAATTTAGAAGGAAAGTGAAAATTTCACCTCAGAACGAGTCGTGGTATGACCTGTTAGATGACCCAACAAGTCGCGGTCATACTCGTGACAAGAGGTGCAAGTGTGTCTTAGTGACAACGGACGACCGATGAGTCATTAGGCAGGCAATGACTCATTACGACAGTCATCGGAAGAATGCCGAAATTCAAAAAGAGGTCCCGAGGTAGTGGTGACAACGAGAGGAAGGAATGAGTCATCGTATCAAGTAATGACCCGTCTTGTCAGTCGTGGGATCAAGAGTAGGATTTTTGGCTTCAGTTGTAATAGAAGAAGCCACGAGTCGTGGAGTAATCTCAAGACTCATGAAGTCAGTCATCATCTTTTTGAGGGAAGTTGAGTAAATTTCAGTGAAGGTCACGAGTGGGAATTAACGAGTCATCTAGGACCTCAAGACTCGTCCAGTCCCTCGTGGGGACTGGCAGCATGAATTTTTCCTGCGAGTTTGCAAGGGTGTTTTCGTAAAATCTTATGCTTCTAACTCCTAAACTATGCCGTTTTGAGTACCATATGGGAAGATTTTAAGGGTTCCTGCTAGCATAAACCCTCATTCCATCCAAAAACACTCTCAATTCCTTCTTCCTCCTTTCTCTCAAGTTATAGAGCATCTAGGGTTTCTTTCAAGAGCTGCAAGCTTTAAGATAGGTAAGGGAGCCTTTTAATAAGGTATGTGGGACTTCAACAAGGATCTCCTTTCATCCTTGTGTCCCAAATTTTTATACTAGAACCCTAAGCCCTTTATTTCTAGAAAAACACGTTCTAGGGTTTCAATTTATGCATGAATTCTCATGTCTTCTACGAATTCCAAGATCCATCATGATTAATGGCTGTGTGTGCTTAGTAAATTACTTCCAATTACTCTAATTATGTACATGATATGTGAATAGCATGATTATAGAATTTTCACCATGATTTAGCATAAATTTCAAATTTCGATTTCATTAAATATTCACATGCTCTCACCATGAACTCATTATATATGTTTAAAGCATGAGTCAATCATATAGGTGTTCATACTAGAATATATGATTTAGTATATGTGTTGAAGCATGATTAGAACCTATGGGTTTTGGTGAATATGAAGTATGTACAAGTTTTCACTATGATTTTGGTGTATATGTTTAAAGTATGACTCGAACCTATGGATCTTTCATGAATCTAGAATATATGGCTTATACTATTTTACGGGATTTAAATGTTATGAATTTTTAGGAAAAAGCATGATAATGGTCATTCAGACACCCGGGCTTATTGATAGTAGAAAGTAGCCTTGATCTTTCACGCCCCGCTTTGGGAGGCATGACTGGCACCTGGTGCCCTACTAGGACCTGGACTGCTGGACTACTGAGCCTAAGCACTTCTGGTGCCAGGCTGGCTCTAATTATGGATTTATGAAAACAACGGGCTATATAACGGCTGTAAATACA
>JACEIK010004584.1:33645-53616 GCA_018107945.1 Datura stramonium | reverse complement strand
CCAATCCATAGGCAATAATTCTTGACTAGCAACCGAAGAAAAGATTAGTTGAATGGAATCGATAAATTACTTCCCTGCATGTTTGTTTTAACCTCAGCTTTCTCATTACTATTGTCAGACTCAAATTATAATCTTACTTAGATTTTTATTACTTAAACTCAACTCTCAAAATATTGTTTATTTGGTTGTCTGCATTCATAAAGATAGAGTTCACTGACGCTTAAGTTAATTAGTACCGTAGTTCAGTCCTTGTGAGATCGATACTTGGCTTTAATTAAGCCACTTCACTACTTGTTCGACCACGTGCACTTGTGTGTAGTTACCACATCACCGAATACAAAGACCAACTGGGCAAGTTCTAGATCCTCTATGCAGTATTGAACTAGTTATATATCCTCACTCACTCATGGTACCGGTTTGTATTAAATCTACCTATCCATTTCATGCATGGATAAGCTACAACTACTCATGCTAATAGTTTAAATGCCATACAAAGATCCGTAGAAGTCATGCAATTGATATTAACTATACAACTAACATCAAAACAAAATTTTCAAACAGGGTCATTTTTTTCAAAAACATCAAACTAGTGCATTTATTGGCTGCAAAGTAATTCTAAGCTACTTCTAATTAAACAAAAATAACCTAAATATACCGGTCCTACTAGATAGCATACCCGAGGAAATAAAAACATGGAAAGAAAAACCCTCGGATGAATCAAAATCCCCAAACATACAAGTATACCCCCTTCTGAAAAACATGCTTCGTCCCCGAAGCATAAAATATGTAAGAACAAGGGAAAGGGACATACCTGTGGATACTCAGACTTCACCTTTCATAGGTTGCCTCCCATGCAGCGCCAGATTTAACATCGCGATACTACTCAACCTCCTTGCTCATTCAAGCGTCATCAAGGTACACCGACTCAATCCCTCTTATCTCTTCGGTGTCCCCGAAATACAACTTTATCCTTTGCTCATTCACCTTGAACATCTTACCATATTTATTCTCAAGCTCCACTATACCATATGGGGACACGTTCACCACTCCATACCATCCCATCCACCTAGATTTCAATTTACCAGGATGCATATGGAGCCTTGAATTAAACAGTAAGACCAAATCACCAGTGTTGAACTTCTTTTTTGCAATCTTCTTGTCATGGTAGATCTTCATTATTTCCTTATAAATGGCTGCACTCTCATAATCTCAAAGCCAGAATTCATCTAACTCATTGAGCTGATCTAGTCTCAACTTGGCTTCTTCATTTCAATCTAAGTTCAACTTTTTCAGTGCCTATAATGCTTTATGATCTAACTCTACCTACAGATGACATGACTTTCCATAGACTAGTTGATACGAAGATGAGGCAATGGGAATCTTATAAGCTGTTCGATATGCCCACAATGCATCATCGAGCTTCCTAGACTAATTTGTACGGTTGGTATTCACCGTTTTGGCCAAAATAGTCTTCATCTCCATGTTAGACACTTCTACCTGCAAACTTGATTGAGGATGGTAAGGTGTTGCCACCTTATGCTTCACACCATATTTCTCTAGCAGAGTTCTAAAGAGGCGGTTACAAAAATATAACCCACTATCACTGATGATTTCTCTAAGAGTACCAAACCTAGCGAATATGTGCTTCCGCAAAAATGTTGTGACACTTTTTCCTTCATTGTTAGAAGTACAATAGCCTCCACCCATTTGGAGACATAGTCCACATCCACCAAGATGCATTTCATCCCATATGAGCTCACAAATGGGCCCACGAACTCCATACATTGAATAACTTTACTTCCAAGATAGGGTTCAATGGGAGCTCATGCTTACGTAATGCCACCTTGCCTTTGGCACTGATGACATGACTTGACATAATCGTAAGCATCTTGGTGGATAAAGGGCCAATAATACCGCAATGCAAAATTTTATGCGCAGTTTGGATATCACTATGATGAACCCCAATCGGGGATGAGTGGAAAGCCTCCAAAATGCTCAACATCTATACCTCTAGAACACACCTCCATATCAACACATCTGCACAAATGCGAAATAGTTTTGGTTCATCCCAATAGTATCTCTGAGCATCAAACAGGAACTTCTTCCTTTGTTGGGGAATAATATCTGCTGGAATCATGTCGCTCACTAAATAATTTGCATATTCAGTGAAGAAAGGGATCAAATATTGGGATGCAGCCAATACCTATTCATCTGGGAAGGTATCATTAATATCAATCACATCGTTTACTCTAGCCTCAGCTTCTAGTCTAGACAAGTGATCCACCACCTGATTTTCTGTTCCCTTTCGATCTTTTATCTCAAAATCAAATTCTTGGAGAAACAACATCCATCTGATCTGCCTGGGTTTAGCATCATTTTTTGATATCAAATACCTCAGTTCAGCATGGTTTATATGGACAATTACCTTAGTTCCAAGCATGTATGCTCGAAACTTTTCAAATGCAAAGACCACTGCTAGTAACTCCTATTAAGTGACTGTGTAGTACTTTTGAGCTATATTAAATGTTTTATTGGCATAATAGATGGGGTGAAAATCGTTGCACTCTATTGGCCCAGGACAGCACCAAGGGTCATTCCACTAGCATCACACATTACCTCGAATGGGAGAGACCAATCTGGAGCTATAATAATATGAGCGGCAGTGAGTTTCTCCTTTAGGCATTCAAAGGCCTTCATACATGCCTCATCAAATACAAAATTTCACCTCCTTCTTGAGAAGTTTGCACAATGGTTGTGCAATCTTTGAAAAGGCCTTGATGAACCTCTGATAGAATCCTGCATGCCTAAAAAGCTTCTGAACCCCTTTACGGAAATAGGCGGTGGCAACCCAGCTATTACTTAAATTTTTGCCTTGTCCGCCTTTATCTCCTTCCCTGATATTCTGTGACCCAACACTATCCCTTCTTTGACCATGAAGTGATATTTCTCCCAATTTAAGACCAGATTAGTTTCTTCACATCTATTCAACACTTTGCTCAGATGCTTGAGGCAGGATTCAAATGACTCACCCATAACTGATAAGTCATCCATAAATATCTCGATGGGGTCCTCTACCATATTTGAGAAGATCGACATCATACAACGCCAGAATGTGGCTAGTGAATTACACAACCCAAAGGGAATTCTCTTAAAATCAAATGTTCCATACGGGCAAGTGAAGGTGGTCTTCTCTTGGTCTTCCGGGGCTGTAGAGATCTTATTGTACCCTGAATAACCATCAACAAAATAGTATCAGCATCTACCTGCCAACTTGTCAAGCATCTAATCCATGAATGGCATTGGAAAATGGTACTTCTGGGTCCAATGGTTGAGTCTTTAGTAATCCATGCACACACGCCAACTTGTGATTGGTTTTGTCGGTATCATCTCATTTTTATCATTGGGTACCACTGTTATCCCACCTTTCTTTGGCACACATTGTACTGGACTTACCCACTTGCTATCTACAATGGGGTAAAATACACTAGTGTCTAGCCACTTGATAATCTCTTTCTTCACTACTTCTTGCATAGGCTGATGCTTTATGCTTGGTACACAATTCGGCTCAAGCTGGATTTTATGGGTGCATATGCCTAGAGGGATCTCGATGATGTCAATGATGGTCCATCTGATTGCCTTTTTGTGCTTTTTCAATACTACAACCAAAGCTTCCACGTTCCAGTCTGTCAGGTCGGTTGTAATAATTACTGGCAAGGTATTGTTTTATCCCACGAATGCATATTTTAGGTAGGGAGGTAATACCTTAAGCTCCAGAACTGGTGGTACCTCCACTAATGGTTTTTCTGGAGGAGTTGCATGGTTCTTTAGGTCCAGGTCTAACTTCTTTAGCCTGAAGTTATACGACCCCATTCTCTCTAGAGCATTTACCAATTCCGTGTATGCCAGTACTCCATCTCTCTCATAATTCATCAGGACGGCTACTAGTGTATCAATACTCATCATATCTTCCATGGACACTAGCAGACACAGGTGTTCTTGAGGTGAGGTGTCCCTGCTATAGCCTGAATGAATCATAGAAAAAGAAAACGTAAACGAGGAAATAATAACTAAAAGTTAAAAACAAGCAATTACTCTAATCTTAAGTCGTATTCCTCGGTAATGGTGACACTTTTTGGTATCGCTCAAACTCACACTCCTAATAAAGCATGAAGCAGACATTGTCAATAAAGAACCCAACAAAGGTTAGGGTCGATCCCATAGAGAATATGGTGAAGATATAGAATAACGTAGGTATTTAAGCTTTTAAGTATGTTATCTTCAAGAAAGGGGTTTATTAAAGCAAGTATAAGACAATATTGAGAATTGGCTGTTGTTTATCAAGATTTGCAATTAAATAGGGTAAGTGTTCCCTATGGGTTCATAACTACTTCGGGTTTACACTTGTGATCTATCCCAATGCTTACTTGTAGAACTGATAACTAGGGTTCATCCAAATGACTGGTTCATCTCTATTGGATGACTATACTCAATCACCAGGTTAGATCTCATGACTAGTAGTTGTTACCCATACCAGGATACCTGGCCTATGCAAAACCTTCTGGAATATACTACGAATTCTATGGTATGGATCGTATCAGGATGGTACGGCTCATACCATGAGCTGTAAGTTGCCTTTGCCTCATGCTTTGGACCTGGACCTTTTACACGACTCTCAGTACGGCTTGTACCAAGATGGTACGGCTCGTACTGAGGTCCGTACTTAGCCACTTTTCTGCATTTTCTCCATCTTTTGCACAATTCAGCTCCAACATCTATTTTCCCTGAAAATAAAGTAAACGTGCCTTATATCCATATAAACACACCTAAGTCCATGTTATTTTCCTGTTTTAAGCATCGAAAGTGTTGTAAACTCACAGCACATCAACACCCTCAACTTAAGACTTTTTCATGTACTTAGGCAAAGAAAACAAAAACTAAAAACGACGCTTAACTAGAAAGTAAACCTAGAATACCTACAACCAATGCAACAAAATTTTCACTATGAACTACAATCAGCTAATGACCCTTTTTCCATTCAAACTAAGTCAGCTATGCACACATTTAACCACAATCAATAACATATAGGGATCAAGATATGGTATCCAACTATTAGAAGAGAATTGAGCTATCACCAAATGCTATTCACATAGATAATTGGTAAAATACAATACAAACCTTGTGTAATCTGTTATCTGATAGCAGGGGATGCTAGACATTGACTTGTGTTAGTTGAGGCCATTGAGAAGTCTAGAGGTGATGACAGGTGAGCTCTGTTGGTTCTGGCCTGTTTTAGTTATATTTTTGCAGGGTTCGCTCGGTTAAGTGTGGCATCGAGTTTCAGTCACGCCTCCCTGGGTTTGGGGTGTGACATCAAGCTGTATAAATAAAATAATCAAATAAAACTGGGACTGTCCGAAAGTAGGAGGCCTCACCAACTGTGAAATGAAGTGAGATCCTAAAGAAGCATCCACTACTGATCCTGTCTACCGAATCTGCATCATAATGCGATGTAGCGCCAAATGACTTCAGTACATAGAATGTACAGTATGGAATAAGGCTGAATAAAACAACAGTTAAGCAAGAATATCTGAACTGAAAGAAATAACAAACTGACTAATGTGACTGTAAAACTAAAGCTCTGAATGATGCATAAAACACCAGTATAAGAGGTGTAAAACAATTATGTAGTAAAACTAGGCATCAAAACAATTTCTAAAAATACATAAAAAATGCATAATTTTAACTTGGAGTGTCTCATAACCGACATCATCATGGATGAGCACATGATGCCCAACTAACACACTTATGTTGGCAGAGCTGCTCAAAGCCTTGTCATGGCAGAGAATGCTAAATTGTGGATCCATAAATGAAGTCCTTACCAAGGACATATCTGAGGAGTCACCCGAATCAATGACATGATCCTAACTTATATTAGCTACGTAGTTCTGGGGTTTAAGAGTTATATGAACTCTTCACCCGACTCGGTGTTAAATACTCCTCCTTAAACTATACTCATATACTTATGCCTATCTGAGGTACTTGAAAACATCTTCATAAAGCACTTTAGCTATAGATATAATAGATATTTTAGAATATCTATTGAGCCTTGGCTCAAAATCTATAAACTGTGATGAAGAACGTTTCGTTCAAAACATTCTTTTAAATCTTAGGAGCTTCTATGCTCAAAATATCTCATGAGTTTCAAAATAAAGACTTCACTTAAGCTCTTGAAAAATCATTCTAATATCATACTTTCTTTCTCAAAATATCTTTATGCGACTCTCTTAGAAATCTGCTCAAGTTTATGAAAACAATATTTTTATCTCAAATACATTGCTTTCAAAATCATGACTTTATGCAATTGGGTTCATGGGGGTAAGAGACATGGACCAACCTCAACAATTAACAATCAACAATTAATAAACAAGAAAGTATGATCAATAATCATTAGAATAGGATTACAATCAAGAGACATCAATAACCAACTTAATATAAAGAATTCAACAATGACAATTCAACATATAGAAAGAAGAAGTCAGATTCAAGAATTGGGAAAAAACCTTAGCTTTAATCTCAATGAATTCTTGCATAGATGTAGTGCATGAGGATGAATATAAATCTTCACTCAAGTTATCCTTACATACCTGAAATGAAGAACTTAGACTCAAGCTTGAAGAGCCCTAGGTTGGAAAAGATGACTTTCTAGCTTGCTTGATGAACTTGAGAGCTAATAATCTTAAATCTTACGTTATTGGAAGGTAATAAGAGTTTGAACTAATTAAACCCTTAAATATAATCTTTATGAATCCAAAAACATTCTAGATTAGGTAATAAAATATTGAAAATTACTAGATACCCCTAGGAACTCGTCTAAAATTTCTGTCCGTCCAGTGCCACGGGTCATACCACGACTCGTGGTGACATACCACGGCTTGTGGTGACCCCTCGTGGTCATTGGAGTATAGTTAAGCACTTTTTATATCTACTTCTAGTGACCCCTTCTCACAACCGGTCATGTGATACCATGAGTTGTACTGAGGCTCATGGTCAATGACAGTGTCCAGGACTGTTCCTTGATTCTCACACCATGGATCGTTGTCACGAGTCGTTACATGAGGTACGAGTCATCGTATGGCTCATTGGTCAGGGTCTTTGAAAACTTAGTTGTTCACCATGGGTTATGTCACGATCCATGACATCTCATCATGAGTCATGATGTGACTCGTCTTATGGGATTTTTGTCAGTTTTTTATCGGTGTCCTCATCACCTTGCTTCCTAACAAACATGCTTTAAATTTTTCAAAGGCATACACTATCGCAAGCAACTCTTATTCTGTGATAGTATAGTTTATTTGTGCATTATTAAGAGTTTTGCTTGCATAATATATGGGATATAAAATATTCTCATGACTTTGATGTGATATGGACCTCAAAGCTACTCCACTAGCATCACACATTAATTCGAATGATTTGGACCAATTTGAAGCCACAAAGATAGGTACGGAAGGAAGCTTCTCTTTCAATCACTCAAATGCCCTAAGACATGCATCATCAAACATAAACTTGGCCTCTTTATCTAGGAACTTGCACATTGGGTTGGCCACTTTGGAGAAGACTTTAATGAACCACTGATAGAACCCAGCAAGTCTAAGAAAACTACGAACACCCTTCACGGGAGTGTGAAGAGGTAATTTGGAGATGATCTCGATCTTAGCTTGATCAACCTCAATTCCTTTGTTGGAAATTTGTGCCCCAATACGATGCCTTATTTCACCAAAAAATGACACTTTTCCCTATTGAAGACCAAATTGGTATCCTCACATCTTTTCAATACAAGGGACAAAATTTTCAAGCAATCATCAAAAGAGTCCTCAATCAGGAAGAAGTCATTCACAAATATTTTAATGGATTCTTCAACCATGTCAGAGAAAATGGCCATCATTCAACATTGGAAAGTAGCTGGAGCATTGCGCAATCCAAATGAGATCCTCTTTAAAGCAAAAGTCCCATAAGGATATGTGAAGGTAGTCTTTTCTTGGTCTTCGGGTGCAATAGTAATTTTCTTGTAGCCTGAGTACCTATTCAAGAAGCAATAGAATAATCTTCCCACAAGCCTATCAAAAATTTAATCCATGAAAGGCATTGGGAAAAAATCTTTATTGGTCCAGCGATTTAGGTTGCAACAGTCCATACATACCCTGCATCCGGTAGTGTTCTTATTGGAATCAATTCATTCTTGGAGTTTAGAACCACAGTCACCCCACCTTTCTTTGAGATACATTGAACGGGGATAACCCGTGAGATATCGGAGATGGGATATACACCATCGGTGTCCAACCATTTAATAATCTCCTTTTTAACCACCTCTTGCATAGGAGGATTCAATCGGTGTTGATGCTTAATGCTAGGAGTGCACTCATCAACAAGTTAGATCTAGTGAGTACATATACCTAGAATAATGCCAATAATGTATGCAATGGAACAACTGCTGACTCTTTTGTACCTTCTCAAAACTGACAATAATGCTTCTACTTGATATGATAACCGGTAGTATCTCATTTAGCCCAACATATTCATACCTTAGGTGAGAAAGAAGAGGCTTGAGCTCCAATGTGGAAGGTTTAATAATTGAAGGCTTTGTGGGAGGAGTCTCTCTATTCAATAAGTCAAGATCAAGCTTCATTAGAGAAAAATAATAAGATCCGGCCCCCATAAGCACATTCACCACTTCTTCATAGTCTCCAATTGCATCCATATCAGAATTCTTGAGGATTGCAACAAAGGAATCCCCTACATGCTCTCCCATTATTTTTGTGTAACACCTCAAAAGTCCCTAAGGTCAGACCCTAGGGTTGAACCAAAGAAAATAAAAAATCTACACCAGGTCACAGAACGACTTGGCAGGTGACTCGTTAAGTTACTTGACGGATCATTGAGTGACCCATTAAGTGGTGCCAAGCCGGAAAAGATGTACTTCCCAAAAGTTGTGATGGACGGGACAATGAGTCGTTAAGTGTCTCCACAACTCATTTATCCAACAGTTAAGTGTGCAGTGATGGAGAAAATGTTGATTTCCAATGTACTCCATGGATTAAGGGATGATTCATCAAGTCCCTTGATTAGCCGTTAAGTGACCCGTCAAGAGGGGTGATTTTTGGGTTTGGCATTTCTTGTCCAGTGATGACGAGTCATGTGATGATTTGATGGCTTCAGTGATGGGTCATTTTGATGATCCGTTGGTTGAAGATCAAAAGGTGTAATTTCAGAGGCTGAAGTAACAGATGGATCCAACGAGTCATTAAGTGAGACAATGACTCGTATGGGAGGGTCGTTGCCACTAGCGAGCAGATTTTTAAAATGAATTCTTAGGAGCATTTGTGTAAAATCTTATGCTTCTAACTCCAAAATAATATCGTTTTAGGACATCTAAGGTTCGAATTAAAGGGGTTTTTCCTAGCCTAATACCTCATTCCACACATATCATCCGTAAGTTCCTCTTCTCTATTCCTCTCAAGGCTTAAGAACACCTAGGGTTCTTCTCCAAAAGCTTCATGATTTGAGTGCTAGTGGGGGATTTGTTCAAGAAAAGTATGTGGGAATTCAACAAGGATCTTGTTCAATCCTTGTGTCCCAATTTATGTTCAAAATCCTAGCTATTTTGATTCTCTAAAAAAGGCATGTTTTAGGGTTTCCATTCTATGAATATTTTCTCTCATGTCTTCCATGATTTTCAAGGTCCTCGTGATAAATAGCACATGATGTTCATGATTTCACTCCCAATTGCATGATGAATTCCCATGATTAGATGTTAGAATGATTTCTCAAGGTTTAAGCTATGAATTAGTTGTTTTCGAAAATATGGTTAGTTTGAGATATATGATTTTACGATGAATTCAGTACATATGAGTTACACTATGTTTAGACTTATGATTTCATGGAATTAGTATGATTAGCATGTTTACGATTTCCTAAACTCTTAGGCCTCTTGCTATTAGAAAGTAGCCTTGACTAGACTCTCCTGAGTTCAGTATGATCAACATGTTTATGGTTCTTTAGACTCTCAGGCCTCTTGCTAGTAGAAAGTAGCCCTGACTAGTCTTAGAACATCAGTCATGAGCCCTTAGTATCAATGTGTCATAGTCCTTTAGGCTCTAGAGACTCTTGCTAGATAAAGTGGTTTTGACTAGCCTTGGAACATCAACTTCAGATTATCAGTTCACATGTATCCTTATATTCTGTTAGGAGTAGTATTTAGCACTGAGTAGGCCAGGGTTCTAGCATACCCAAATCTCAAAACTACGTGCCACCATAGGAAAAGGGATTCTCAATAGTAGAGAATGTTTCCCTTAGCTCAGGGAATATGGGATCCTCGTTATTTGAGAGTGTCTCCCTTGCCTCAATGGGCGTATGTAGGGGTCATTGTTATTAGAGATTATCTCCCTGAGGTCACAGGTGATATCATGCCAGTCAGAGTTCCTACCCTCGGTAAGGTATGAACACCCTTCCAATCGAGGTACAAGTCGGGCTCCATAAGGCTCGTGTTGGAGTTTGTCGATTAATAATCTCTGTCGTAGTACAGTTTAGTATTAGTCTCACTACATTATTTCGGTTATAGTTTTTAGTTTATGATTTCAGATCTAGTCCTTTGTACATATACATGACTCAAAATCTAGTTTTACTTATAATTCGTTAAGTGTTTTCAAACAAGCTCATTATATCAGTATCTATGCATCTTAGATAGGGTCATTGTACTTCACCTCAGTTATGTGTTCATCTTAGTCCTTCTCAGCATACTAGAATGTTTCTAGCTTCAGTTACATTTTTCATATACTCAGTGCATTTCAAGTACTGCCAACATAATTTACGTGCTATATCATTTTATGATATAGATCCAGGTATTCAGACTCAGCCCCGCAGTTAGACATGCTCTAGAATCTATCAGCTGATAGTGGTGAGTCCTCATCTTCTGAGGACGGGAGTTTTGTTTTCTTTATTTCGGTATAATTCTAGTTTCAGATGTTGGAGTTAGCTGGGGGCTTGTCCCAGTCTCTCATCAGATTAGTAGAGTCTTTTAGATAGTGTAGTACTAGTTTCAGCTAATGACTCATTAGCGTTATCAAATTTTATCCTTTCCTTTTATTAGTTATGTTTCAGTTAAGCTTCCGCTCAGTTATGTTCTATTAGTTTTTGTTATGTTAGTATTATGCTATGCCATAGGTTAGCTTGGAGCCATTCGTGGTTCTAGGTCCTGTGTTACAGTCAGGATGTAGACTCGGGTCATGACAAACTTTATATTAGAGCATTAGGTTTGGAGTGTCCTATAGTGTCTGAAAACCGTGCCAGGTAGAGTCTTTTTCATGGGTGTAAAGTGTGCACCACTTATGAGAAAGAGGCTACAAGAAATATTTTAGTAAAATTCCCTTTCTTCATGATTCTTATCGTGCATAGAGTGTGAAACTCTAAAATTTCCTCTTCTAACTCATAATTTATGTGTTCGCCGAAAATGCCTCCTAGACGAACAAATGGAATGAGAATCGGTAATGGGCACCAACCAGCCCTACTAGCCCCAGTGGATCCGATGAATGAGTAGGTTACCCGTATAGAGTTTTGGTCTGCATTTCAGGTGTTGGCACAGGCCGCCACAACATAGGCCAACCATCAGGCATGTAACACCCCAAAAAGTTTCCAAGATCAGACCCTAGATTTAGAATGGAATTCAGTAGAGAACCTGAAAAAATGCCATAGAACGACTTAAGTGACGAGTGGTCATTTGGTATGATGGGTCATTAGCTTGCCCGTCCTGAGGAAATCTCATGTTGGTGGAAATTTTACCCAGAATAATGAGTTTGTAATAGCTCGAAAGTTCCTAAGACTAGACCCGAGATTTGAAATATGATCAGCAAGAAAAATTGAGAATTGCTTCAGTATGACTCAACCTATGAGTCGTAGGTCAGTGGTATGGGTCGTAGGAAGACCCGTGGTTCAGTTCAGAGATTTCTTTCCCCAGACCACGAGTCTCCACTACGAGTCGTAGTGTGTGGGTATGACTCATGGTACGGATCGTAACAAGTACTTGGGATTTTTCAGATGTTGGTTGTGCGAGCGTTGGTACAACTCGTGATAGCCTGTTATAGGTCATAGTAAGGTTCATATAAATATTCAAAGCATTGGAGGATTTTGACTTGGACAGTACAGGAGGATACCATGAGTCATAGGAGGATAGTACGAGTCGTGGTACGAGTCGTGATAGCTGACAGGATCAATTTTCCAGCGAATTCATTAAGGATATTTTCATAAATTCTAAGTTCCTAAGCCCTAAACTATGTTTTTAAGCTCTCAAAAGAGGTTTTTAAGGGAGTTTAACCTATTCTAACTCATTCAACTCTCATGCATGCAAGATTAGGACTTCCACATTGAAGATCCATCTTAAACCCTTCAATTTCTTTTCCAAATCTCTTGGGCTTTCAAAGACAAGTGTAGATTCAGCTCATCTAGATGTGTAGGGCTATGAATGAGAGTTCCTTTCACTCTCATGGTCAAATTCTCCTCAATTTCATGAATCAAGTCTTAATCCAAGTTATAATCTCAAAGGGGTTTTAACCCAAACTTATAGAATTCTCTATCAATTGTTTATGGGTCAATCCCCTCTATGTTTTAAAGTATATTTAAAGATACATGGGTAGATTTTAAGCATGTTTGGATTACCAATTCATGATTTCAAATTTTATAAGATTATGCCCAATTATGCAAGTTCATGAAAAAGTCAAGTTTATGATTTACGATTTCAAGTATGATGAGATATCTAGCTTGTATGAATGTTTACAAATTACCCATGTATGAATCAATTATTTTGACCAATGAAATTTATTTCAAGTATGCATGATTTTGAGATTTGGGCAAGCCCACACAAGACAAGAATGTTTTATGATTTAGCTAAGGCTAACAAGATCAATTGATAGATATATATTTTGGAGTCAAGACTCCTCAAATGTTCAGATTCAAGTTATGTTCTAGAATATGATTATATGAGCATTATAATGTTTTGGGAGTAGTGTCTAGCACTGAGTAGGCTAGAGGTTCCAAGGTTACTCGGTCTCATAAACTACACGCCAATGTAAGAATATATTCTGGGACCTCTCAAGAGAGCATTTTCCCTGCCCAAGGTCACACCATGATATCACACCTTACTTATTCTTTGCTCTGGCAGGGCTTAGGATGACCCTCCTCCACGTGGGCAAGACGTGGGATCATCATGCGCTCATACATGGTGGTTTTTGGTTATGCCGAGTCTCTCATTGTTCCTAATTTTTTTAGATATGCGTGTTCATAACTTATGATATTATGTTTTACAGCAGGTTTGACCCAATGATCATTCTATAAGATTTCACTTATGATTTTAGCTATGGCAAGCCATATGATTCTATTTTCAGCTTTATGATTATACATGTTTTAGATATCATCATGTAGTCCCTACTCTCAGGATTTTATGATTTATGTTGATATGCATGATTTCGGTTTATACTTATTCAGCATGTTTTACTTACCTTGAATATTTAGTACATTCCAAGTACCGACTACATACTCTATGTTGTATCATTTCATAATACAGGTTCAAATGCTCATACTCAGTTCCCCAATTAGCCAGTCTCCACAGCTTAGTCTAATTCTCTTGTTGGTGAGTCCTCATACTTTGAGGACCTTCAGATTGTTGAGTTGTGTCACTTTCAGTCTCATACTTTTAGTGAACTAGTTAGGGATGTTTTCTCATCAGCTCTTCAGTTATGTTAGAGGCTTATCAGACAATACGTAAAACTTCAGCTCTGTTAATGTTGACTCTATATGGTTGATATGTATTTAGAATTTCACTTATTCATGTTTATTTTATCAGTTTCCATTTGATGCATTCTCTTTAGCTGCTATATTCATACTATGGGTCGACTTGAAGTCATTCATGGTTCTGGGTTTCATTTCTTGATCGGAGGCCTCAACTCAGGTCATGTCAAACTTGGTATCAAAGAAAAGATTTATAGTGTCTTAGGGTGTCTGAAAGTCACGTGGAGTAGAGTCTTTTCCATGGGTCTGAAGCGTGCCACACTTATGGGGGAAAGGCTACAAGACGTTTTAGGAAATTTCCCTTCTTTCACGATCTATGTCATGTGATTGAGTATCTCTCTGTCCTTCTAACTTGTACTATACGCATTTGCAGAATCATGCACCCACACTGAGTAAATGGTAGAAGGAATGGAAATGGAAATAGCCATGAAAATGGCAATGGAGTCGGGCACGAGCATGCCCCACTAGCACCACCAGTTCCTTTGCCTGAGTAGGTATCTCATGTCGAGTTTAGAGCGGCTTGTCAAATGTTGGTGCAGGCTTTGACCACTCAGGTCAACCAGCAGATGATGGCCCATGTCCCTCAGAATGGGAACGCAGCGGCGGCTCGAGTTCAGGACTTTCTTAGGATGAATCCACCTGAGTTCCTTGGGTCAAGAGTGGATGAGGACTCACATGAGTTTCTTGAGGAGATATAGAAGATCACTCAGATTATGGGCGTAATGGGAGAAGAGAGCACAGATTTAGCCTCCTATCAGGGGAAGGGGGTTTCTTATATTTGGTACCATCAGTGGAGGGAAGGTAGAGTAGGGGACGTTGTTCCCCTGAGCCGGGATAAGTTCATGACTGCCTTCTTAGACAACTTCTTCTCTAGGGAGTTGAGGGAGGCAAAGGCAGTGGAGTTCGTCAACTTGAGGCAGAATAATATGACTGTGCAAGAGTACGCCTTGGAGTTCACCCGGTTATCCAAGTATGCACCAGAGATGGTTTTGGATCAAAGAGCCCTTATGAACTGATTTGTGTATGCAGTATCAGATTCATTGGTTAAGGAGTGTAGAATCGCAATGCTGAATAGTGAGCTAGACTTCTCTCTATTGGTTATATACACCTAGCAGATATAGGCAGATCAAATGAAGGAAAGGGAGCGAGAGGCCAAGAGGGCCAGGATAGGCAGCTTTGGGTTCTCCCAACAAAGGTCCAGTGGCGGAAACCGTCAGCAGTCCCAGTTTCGTCATCAACCATTATGTCATCTAGATCTAGGCATGATCAGAGAGGAAAGAAATCAGGCTCCAGAGGATAGGGGAGCAGGTCAGGAGAGCACGACGTGCCAGTTTTACGGCAATTGTGGCAGGAAGCACCCTGGAGAGTGCCGAGTGGGGTCAAGTGCATGTTTTGGGTGTGGGAAACCTGGACATTTGCTCATAGATTGTCCTTTATCTATACACGGCCATAGTAAAGGCCATCATCTAGCCACCAGTTCAGCAGCTCCAGCCGCTCAACTCAGCGAGGTGCATCCACTAGTGCAGGTGGTGGTTAGTGTCAGAATAGATTTTATGCCTTCTCATCTCGTCCATGTATGCGTTATTAGATCCAGGGGCTACCTTATATTTTGTGACTCCCTATGTTTCTATTAGTTTCAGAGTCAGTCCCAAAATCCTAATAGAACCCTTCTCAATCTCTACTCTAGGCGGTGACTCAATTATAGCTCGACGGGTCTACCGAAATTGTGCTATCACAGACCTTCATAAAGTCACTTCAGTCGATTTAGTAGAATTAAATATGACCGATTTTGATGTTATATTCGGTATGTATTGATTGCATGCATGTTATGCCTCAGTGAATTATAGAACCTGTACGGTAGAGTTTCAATTTTTGGGTGAGCCAGTCCTAGAATTGAAGGGTAGTTCAGTTGTTCCTGTAGGTTGCTTTGTTTCCTACCTTAAGACCAGAAAGATGATTTCCAAGGGTTGCGTATACCATCTAGTTCGGGTTAAGGATGCTACACCCGAGACCCCGACTCTTCAGTCCATCCCTATTGTATGTGAGTATCCGGAGGTTTTTCCATATGATCTACCGGAAGTCCCTCCTAAGTGAAAAATTGACTTTGATATTGACCTTCTTCTAGATACACAACCTATATCTATTCCTCCCTATAGAATGTCTCTAGTTGAGCTGAAGGTCCTTTAGGCTCTCGAGACTCCTGCTAGATAAAGTGGTTCTAACTAGTCTTAGGACATCAGCTTTAGATTATCAATTCATATGTATCTTTATGTTTAGTTGGAAGTAGTACTTAGCACTGAGTAGGTCAGGGTCCAGCATATCTAGGTCTCAGAACTATGTGCCACCGTAGGATAAGAGATTCTTAATAGTAGAGAATGTTTCCATTAGTCCGAGGAATATGGGATCCTTGTTATTTGAGAGTGTTTCCCTTGCCTCAATGGGCGCATGTAGGGATCATCATTATTAGAGATTATCTCCCTGAGTTCACGAGTGATATCACGCCAGTTAGAGTTCTTACCCTTGGCAAGCTTTGAAACCCTTCCAACCAGGGTACAAGTCAGGCTCCTTAAGGCTCATGTTGGAGTTTGTCGGTTAATATCCTCTCCCATAGTACAGTTCAGTATCAATCTTAGTATAGTTATTTCGATTAAAGTTTTTAGTTTATGATTTTAGATCTAGTCTCTAATACATGTACATGACCCAAAATCTAGTTTTAATTATAATTCATTAAATATTTTCAAGCAAGCTCATTATATTAGTAACAATGCATCTCAAATAGGGTCATTGTACTTCATCTCAGTTATGTATTCAAGTTAGTCTTTCTCAGCATACTAGCATGTTTCTAGCTTCAGTTACGTTGCCCATACACTCATTCCATTCCAAGTACTAACCGCATACTTTATGTGCTATATCATTTTATCATATAGATCCAAGTATCCAGACTCAACCCCGCTCCAAACTTTATCAACTGATAGTGGTGATTCCTCATCTTCCGAGGATGGGAGTTTTGTTTTCTTTATTTCGATACAATTCTAGATTCAGATATTGGAATTAGCTAGGGCTTATCCCAGCAACTCATCAGAATAGTATAGGCTTTCAATCAATATATACTAGTTTAAGCTTTTGACTCAGTGTCGCTATCATATTTTTATCCTTCAGTTAAACTTTCGCTCAGTTATGTTCTATTAGTTGTTGTTATGTCATTATTATTCTATTCCATGGGTTAGCTTTGAGCCAGCCATGGTTCTAGGTCCCATGTTACGGTTAGGGAATAGACTCGGGTCATGATATTCTTCCATGGCTTTATCAATAGTATCAATCATCGAGATCACACTCATGTCCCTTGGTTGCATCATTGACTTGGAAACATGGAAAATCACCTCATCATCATTCATACGGAACATAAGTTCCCCACTTTCTACATCCAGAAATGAATGGTCTTCCTAAAATAATTGGGACTTCAAAATCAACTTTGCAATCCAAAATTACAAAGTCGGTGGGAAAAATAAATCGATCCACCTTGACAAGAACAACTTGGAGTATACCAAAGGGCCTTTTTATAGTTCTATCTAATGTGTCAGGATTTTGTGAAACAATTGTACTTTTTATCATAGAGTTTTGCATGCCTTTAAGTACTAATCTAAGTCATTTCTAATGCTATTTTGCTAAGTTTTAGAATTCCCAATGAGTTGGATAAAAGAGGAACAATTTAGAAGTTCTGCCAAAGAACGGAATAGACGGACAACAAATGCAAGATGGGGCTGGTACTTCCAACCGTAAATCAATCTAGAAAGTGACACAAATCTGTCAGCAAGACACGAAGAGATATATGGTCCATGTGTTCAAAGTACGAACCATAACTTGAAGCATAGAAAACAAGATATCATTCTAGTGAAACAATATACGAAGGAAAGTACGGACCATAAATTCAACATACAATCCTTAAGGTAAAGTACGACAACAAATGAATTTAACTAAAGATGCAAGATATGATTCAAATTACTAACCACAAGTTCAATATATAATCCATGTCTGCAAACTAAGAGTTTGAATTTAAATTTAGACTTGGAGTTTTGACCTTAGTATAAATAGTTTTTTTATTTGTTTGGGAAGTTCCAGTTAGTTTTATAGTTTTACAGTAGTAGAAGATTATTTTTAAGGTACCCATTGTAGTTTGGAGATTAATTGAAGTTCAATCTATCAACTCAAGTTTTCTCTTTCATCATAATGCTTTGTAAGTGATCATGTCTCAACTTATGCTTTCTTCTTCTTCTTTCTCCATGAATAGCTAAATTCAGATTTAGGGTTGTGAACCCTAATGATCTCAATTGGAATTAATTGATTATGGGCTTTTAAGTATTTAATTGATTTATTCCTTGTAAAGTGAAATTAGTGGTTGCAAACATCTAATCATGCCAAATTGCCTCAATTATTCTTGAAAGAGACAACTAAGATTTGGATGGCATCAATCAATAATAACCTAAGGCTTAAACCTTGTTTAATAGGTTCACTTAGATATTTGTTGAATCTAATTGGCAAATTACAATCTGTTTTAATTTGAATTCTAGTCAATTTGAGAAAATTGATTTAGATTGACATTGTTATGTTGTTGAGAGACACCTAATAATTTCTTAGATGAGTGCTTGTATATTCGCAGAGAGCCCATTCTAAATAATCCTAATTGAGTGATTTAGGGGGATTGACCCTACATGAGGGACACATTCCTAGTATTTCTCTATATTGATTTCAATCCTTTAGCATTCCATTTTTTAGTTTAATTACATCTTACTTGCTAATGCGAGTAGTCATTCAATCATCAAATCAGATTTGTTTTGATAGATAATTTGGACCTATACAAAGTCCTTGCAGATACAACTCCGACTCTTAATTGGATTAATATATTATTGTTGACAACTTACACGCTCCTAATCGGAGGTGGATTTGGGAGACATAACTATCCGCCATAAGCAACCTCATAGTGGTGGGCCTTGGGACACCAAGACCTAACTTCTTGTAAATAGCAAGAGGCATGTAATTTATACTAGCTCCGAGATCACAAAGAGATTTGGAAATTTTATATAATCTAATTGTACATGGCACCCATATTACATTACTTAAGCCTACTCTTTCTTCAAGATATGAAATGAGCAGCCGAAAATGGCTGCACAAAAGGAGTAACGATTTGGGAACTGTCTCGGAGAGAGGCTCGGTGAAATAATCGGCTTATCTATTAGTTGCATCAGGTCTGGCGCTCAGTTGAGCGCAAGGAAAGAGCAATATACCGGACCAAACTACAAAAATGAAAGGGTCCCTTGGTAACTAGTCATCCATAATATGGAACAACATCTGGTGGTGCCCTCGTGGGCACGTTCCTCTCTGGGGCGGTCTGGTCTAATCGAAGTCAACTGACTCACATGGAATACGGGGTTAGTTTTCACCGAGCTGGTCGCTTATCGTCTAAGTCCAGGAGTTAGTGCATAGGATTCCTGAGCAATTGCATCTATCAAAGAAGGTGTAGTCGGAATGTCTTGGCAAGAATGCCTTGTTCTGTAGCAAAAGAATAGGTAGCTATTGAATCTGTTGGTATAGTAAAAGCTCCTAAATCTTTATTTTTTACACCAATATTCTTGTGACAGTTGCAATACAATGGGTGTGGCCTCTATGATACTAGAGTCGGTCGACTCAACATTCTTTAACATTCTAGCAAGCATTTCTTCCATCTTTGAGCTTGCAAGGTCACTATTGTATGGTTGGTTTGAGAGTTTTTGGCTATTCTTTGGAGGAACATATATATTAGAACTTCTATTGTTATACTCATGGTTTTAATTATTTTGATTTTCATCTCTCCAACCGGGACCATCATGATTATTATCCCTTCAATTTGAGTCACCTTAATGTTGTATATCCATCTAGCACTACCATGATTATTATCTCTCCTATTCGCACCGCCTTGGTGATTTTTCTCCTTGTTCCAATCTTGATTTTCTTGATCTTGCCGTCAAGATCCTTGATTGAATTCTTGCTAGTTTGGCTGGGAAACCCCTTCTTGATTACTTATATAGTTGGACTCCTCTTCACATACTTGAAAGCAACCTTTGTTTCTAAGCCCCATATCACTTGACCCAATTGAGTTCACAT
>JACEIK010004583.1:37695-80645 GCA_018107945.1 Datura stramonium | reverse complement strand
CCCATGTAAAGAATTAGGAATTTATGCATTGGGTTAAAACCCCACAGAATTGACCTAGGAAATTCATGATTTGGAGACGGATTAGGAATGGGTGTGAACGGATTCACCCATCATAACCCTACATACCTGATTATAGCTGATTCTTACACTTCTCTAATTTCCCAAGAGGAATTGAAGAGAATTTGAAGAAGAACAAGCTTTACCACCTCTCTAAGTTTCTATCTTTGCATGAATGATTGAGAATGGCCTAAAATGAACTTAACCCTCTTAAAATTCATCATTCATACCTTAAAACGACGTAGTTTAGGTCTTAAGATCATAGGAATTATGAAAAAGCCCTTACTAAATTCACAGAAAATAACTGTCAGTCAATCCCTACGAGGGACATGATAACTTGTCAGCTCAGGACATGACTCGTGGCATTATCCGTCAAGTACACTGCTTAACAAATCATCTGGGCTCTTCAGGAGAGACTTCACAATTCATTATTGGTGACCATGAGTCGTGGTCACCACTCATCATATGCACTGCCTTGATTCCAAATAATTTCATCTAGCTGACCACGACCAATCCCACAAATCGTGGTGACTGACCACGACTCATTGGGTCCTTCCATTAGGTGCACTACCTTAAACTTTCCCCCTTCTCAATTCCTATATCCATGCCTGACCAGACGAGTCATGAGACCTGACCATGACTCGTGGTCATGCCTGTGTTGACCCCCTTTAATACTTCTTTAACTCAATCCCAATACATCACCACGAGTCATCTCATGACTCGTGGTCCTTCCCCACAGGTCACAGAGCGAATCGTTCTGTGACCTGGTGCAGAATTTTCAATTTTCTCCATTTCAACTCCCAAGTCTGATATTTGGGCTTACGGGGTATAACAATATCTCCCCCTTGGGAACATTCGTCCTCGAATGTTGGAAAAACACACAGAAAAGCAAAGGAATGCAACCATCATGTTCAAATACTGATTATCTAAGCTACAAACTAACGGAATGACTATCTCCAATTTAAACTACATAGCTGAACTAAATTCACGATTCATGCATACATCCATATACATTGCATGAACTGATCAGGAAAACTAATTAGAGTCTTAGGGAAAAAACAGATACCTCAAGCTGGAACTAAGCCGGTAGAGAATAAATGTGGGTATCTAGCCATGATATCCTCTTTGACTTCCCATGTAGCTCCCTCAACATGATGACTCCTCCATAAAACTTTCATTGAAGTTATTTCCTTGTTTCTTAGACTTCGAACCTGACGATCCAATATTTCCACCGAAACCTCCTCATAACTAAGTTGTCTTTCACCCCAATACTATCCACCGGAAGAACTAGAGCTGGATCACCTAAACACTTCTTTAAGAGCGATACATAGAAAATGGGATCAATAGAAGCTAGTTCTGGGGGAAAGTCCAATTCATATGCCACCTTGCCAACCCGTCTCACTATCCGGTGGAGCCAACATAACGAGGGCCGAGTTTTTCCTTCTTCCCAAACCTCATCACTCCCTTCATGGGAGACACCTCCAGAAATACCCAATCGTCCACTTCGAACTCCAATTCTCTCCTTCTCACATCAGCATCTAAGTTTTAGTGACTTTGAGCTATTTTCAACCCGTCCCGTATGAGCTGAACCTTCTCCATAGCCTTATGGACTAAATCTGGCCCTATCATCGTAGCTTCACCAACTTCAAACCAACCAATAGATGATCTATATCTCCGCCCATATATAGCCTCGAACGGGGACATCTGAATACAAGAATGGTAGCTGTTATTGTATGAAAACTCGATAGAGGCAAATGATCATCCAAACTACCTTTGAAGTAAATCACGCATGCTCTCAACATGTCCTCGAGAGTCTGAATTATCCGCTCTGCTTGGCAATCCGTTTACAGGTGAAATGTTGTGCTGAGCTTAACCTGAGTACCAAGTACTTTTTGAAACGACCTCCAAAACTGAGAGGTAAATTGGGTACCGCTGTTTGAAATGATCGATAAGGGCACTCCATGAAATTGAACTAGCTCCCAGATATATCGTTTGGCATAATCCTCCTCTGAATCCGTGGTTTTGACTGGTATAAAATGAGTGGCCTTTGTCAACCTGTCTACCACGACCCAAATAGAGTCATATTATCGACTAGTGCGAGGTAAACCTGTGATGAAGTCCATATTGATTTTTTCACACTTCCAAGTTGGAATATTAATATCCTGAAGCACACCTCCCGGTCTCTGATGCTCCACCTTTACTTGCTGGCAGTTTGGACACTTAGCTACAAATTCTACAATGTCATTCTTTATGCCATTCCACCAATAGACTTCCCATAAGTCACAATACATCTTGGTGACACTTGGATAGATAGAATACCTAGATCGATGAGCCTCGTGCAACATCCAGCTCCTCAAATCATCAACATCTGGAACACATAAGTGACCCTAGTAACGAAGCACACCATCTCCCCCTTTGGAGAAGGCCTCCACACTTTGATTCTGAACGACTTCCTTTAACTTTACCAAAATCGGGTCCTCATCTTGTCTAGCTTTTACCTTAGTTACCAAAGACGATTGTGATTCGTTCGGAACAACAACACCTCCATCAGTCGAGTCAACCACTTGAACTCCAAACCTTGCGAGTCGATGCACATCCTTACCCAGCTCCTTTTTCCCCTCATCCACATGAGACAAACTCTCCATAGAGAGTCTACTAAGTGCGTCCACTACTACATTAGCCTTTTCCAGATGGTAAAGCACACTCATATTGTAGTTCTTGAGTAGCTCCAACTACCTCCTTTGCCGAAGATTGAGATCCTTCTGGGTAAACTCATATTGTAAATTATTATGGTCCATAAACACATCCACGTGGACCCCATTCAAATAATGTCGCCATATCATCAAGGCGAATACCACCACGGCCAATTCAAGATCATGGGTCGGGTAATTCTTCTCATGAAATTTTAGCTGTCTGGAGGCATATGCTATAATTTCTCGTGTTGCATCAATACATATGCAAGTCCGATCCTTGAGGCATCACAATACACCACAAACCAATCGGTACCCTCCAGTAGAGTTAACAACAGTGTCGAAGTAAGCCGAGTCTTCAACTCTTGGAAGCTCTTCTCACAAGCCTCCGACCATTAGAATTTTACCTTTTTCTGGGTCAATTTGGTCAAGGGTGATGCAATAGATGAAAAACCTTCCAAAAATCTCCAATAGTAGCTGGCTAAACCTAAGAAACTCCGAATATCTGAAGGATCCACCGGTCTAGGACAATTGTTTGCTGCCTCTATTTTGTGAGAGTCCACCTTTATACCCTCACTTGATACCACATGGTCCAAAAACGCTATGGAGTTCAACTAAAACCCACACTTGCTGAATTTAACATATAGTTGGTGATCCTGGAAAGTCTGTAGTGCCACTCCCAAATGAGCGGCATGCTCCTCTTTGCTTAAAGAGTATATCAGGATGTCATAAATAAACACAATGACGAACATATCTAAGTATGGCTTGAAAACCTTGTTCATCAAGTCCATAAAATATGTAGGAGCATTCTTTAGTCGAAAAGACATAACTACAAACTCATAATGACTATACCCCGTGGATATTGCTCTCCAAAACTTCTGAGCTGATGGTACCCAAATTTGAGATCTATCTTTGAAAAGCACTTGGCACCCTGAAGCTGGTCAAATAAATCATCAACCCTTGGTAAAGGATACCTGTTCTTAATTGTGACCTTATTCAATTGCCGATTATCAATACACATACAAAGATATCCATCTTTATTCCGAACAAAGAGAAGTGGTGCACCCCATGAGGACTTGCTCGGTCTGATGAAACCCTTATCTAAAAGGTCCTTCAACTGCTCCTTCAAATCCTTTAGCTTAGCTGGAGTCATTTTGTAAGGAGGAATAGATATAGCCTGCATGTCAGGAAGAAGGTCAACACCAAAATCAATCTCCTATTCGGGAGGGATTCCCAGTAGATCATCATAAATACATCTGGATACTCACACACCACTGGAACTGACTGGATAGTCGGGGTCTCAGACTCAAAATCCTTAACCCTAACTAGATGGTATACACAACCCTTAGATATCATCTTTTTGGCCTTAAGGTGGCAAATGAAATGACCTACAGGCACAACTGAACTACCCTTCCACTCTATGACTGGCTCACCTGGAAATCTAAACTCTACTGCCCGGTTCTACAATTAACTTAGGCATAACATGCAAATAGCCAATCCATGCTGAGGATAAAATCAAAATTGGTCATGGATAACTCTATCAAATCTGATGAGGTGACTTTTTGAAGGACTGAGACCGGGAAACTTCTATACACCCATCTAGCTAAAAACTGACTCACCTACTGGAGTAGAAACTGAGAAGGGTTCTGACAAGACTTCGAGACTGACTTCGAAGCTATTGGCCACATAAGGTGTCACAAAAAATAAGGTACCTTCGGATCTAACAAAGCATAAACATAAAGAATGACAACTCGTAACATACTAGTGAACACATACGGGGAGATCTCTTGCTCTTGGTGGGATGTCAAGGCATATAATCTATTTTTGTGCTGTCCGCCACCTGTGCTAGTAGATGCACCCTATTGTGCTGAGCATGCGGGAGGGGCTGCTGAACTAGAAGCTGGGTATCGGCCCCCATCATGATCCTGTCTTGCTGCTGGGAAATCTCTAAGAATGTGTGCGGGATTACCACACCCGAAACAAGCACCTATACCTGCTAAGCACTGGCCCGTGTGCCCCTGACCAAATCTACGGCAAGCTAGGATACTAGAATCTGCAGATCTGCTGCTCTTACCCCTAGAGCCTAATGCTTACCCCCTCTAATCGTGCCTAGGCTTGGATGGCACACTCAACACTAAAGATTCCAGTTCTGAAGATCTCTGGTGGGTCTGCTGTCGGTGCCCACCACCTAACCTCGGCTATGAGAATCTGTGATTATCAGTCCTGGCCCTCTTGGCCTCCCTCTCTCTGATATGCGCCGCCTCCATCTGATGGGAGTACAAAACTATCCGAGGGTAATCTATATCCTAGTGGAGCATAGAGGTCCTACAATCCTTGTCCAAATAGCCCGATATACCAGGAAAAAATCTACTCACCCATGCCCTCTAATTAGCCACTAACTTTGGGGCGTACTTCGATAGGCCAGTGAACTTGAGGGAATACTCCTTCACCATCATTCTTCCTTGCTTATGATTCATGAACTCGGCTGCCTTCAACTCCCTCATCTCACGAGGGAAGAACTGATCTAGGAACACAACATAGAACTTCTCCCAAGTGACAGGGACTACTCTGGCGGCCCTACTATCTTTCCATTGATGGAACCAGATGTATGCGACCCTTTTTAACTGGTATGAGGCCAACTCCGCACACTCAACTCCATTCACCCCCATGACTTGGGTGATCTTCACAATCTCATCAATGAACTCATGCGGGTCCTTATCTACCTTTGGCCCAAGGAGCTCTGGCGGGTTTATTCTCAAGAAATCCCTGAATCGAGCTGCCGCCGCATTTCCATTTTGCGGGACATACGCAACTGCCTGCTGATTGACCTGAGCGGTCAAAGGCCTGCATGAGCATCTGAATAGCTGCCCTAAATTAAGCATGGCAACCGACTCCGGTATATAGTGCTCCTGGACTGGTGGGGCTTTTTGTTGCCCGTTTCCGTTGCCATCCTCGTGGACGTATCCATTCCTATTCCTCCTACCATTAATCTGTGGTGAGCTATGATTCTGCAATCGAGAATAGCATGAATTAGAAGAATAGGGAGATATTTCATCGCACGACATAGATCATGAAAGAAGGGAACATTTCCTAAATGTCTTGTAGCCTCTTCATCATAAGTGTGGCACACTTCACACCCATGAAAAGGACTCTACTTAACGCGGCTTTCAGACACCTTAGGACACTTAAAACCTATTGCTCTTATACCAAGTTTGTCTCAACCCGAACGGAGGCCCGGATCGAGATATGAGACAAGGAGCCTTGAGACACCCCAAGTCGACCCATGGCATAAGCATTCATCTAACTCAATCAATAAACTTAAGAATTAACATGATAATCATAGCGGAAGTCTGAAATAAACATAACATCAGAATACACAATATGAAGCTGAATACATCGTTTTGTCTAGAAATCCTCTAAACATGATGAATTGATGGGACAAAACCCCCAACTAAATCGATAAAGTGGAAAACTGAAAATACATAGAGGAATCTTAATAAACATGGTCCTCGGGTGATGAGGGCTCACCAACAAGCGTAAGATGCTACTCTAAAGGGCTGGCTAAGAATGGGGCAGAGCCTGAGTGTCAGGGCTTGTATCATGAAATGATACAGTACATAGTATCAGTCAGTACGTGGAATGTACCGAGTATACAAGGTAAGTAAAACCTCTTAGATAAGTAAAATTCATTTAAAACATGCATAATATAAAACATAAAGAACTAAGAGTCTGAGAGTAGGGCTTGTATGCTATTTTTCTGAAATCATGATCCCAACACAACCTAACATCATAACTGAATCGATTGACTGAAAGCTAAAACCTGATAGTCAAAAGTAAAGTTGAATATTGAGTCAAACCTGCTTTAGAACATACATAGATACATATATATCATGAATGATGAACATGAATAACTGAAATCATCAGGAACAATGGGAGACTCGTCTTTTAACCGACATACCATGTTAGAGATTACGTGGTTCCAACTATCACACTCAAGTGGGTAGAGCCGTCCAAAGCCTTGCCAGGGCTAAGAATGATTCCATGATATCGATATCAAGCTTATCGCCCAATAGGGCATGGAATAGCTTATGAAGGAGGTCCCAAAGTAATACATAAAAGTTTAAACCTATGTTGGTGCGTAGTTTTTAAGCATCGGGTGGTCAACCCTTAGCCTACTCGGTGCTAGACACTAATCCCAAAAACATGCATACGATCTCCATCATTTTTCAATGAAGCCTACCATCATCTATTGATGAAGCTCAATAATCAAATACATCTCAAATCTAAAAACATGCATATGAGAAGCTTTAACTCAAACCATTCCATAAGAAGAAAGATAATTGGGAGTCTTCGCTCCAAAACCATGTGGTAAGCTTAATTCAGAAAGATCATAAATCATACTTGAACATGTGGGCATTTCCCAATAATTTAACATGTTTGAAAATACTCAGTTCACATTGAAAACATGATTATAAACATGGGTAGCTTGAAATGATTCTTTTCATCATAATATCTCATCATAATCATACATTCATCATAAATCTTATTTTACATGAACTTTCCATAATTGGACATTTTGATTTATAAAACTTAGAACATGATTTTTCATTGAAAATAATGTAAAACATGCTCATGAATCATAATTCAATAGGAGAAACATATTTTCATCATACTCATGTAAAGAATTAGGAATTTCATGCATTGGGTTAAAACCCCATAGAATTGACATAGGAAATTCATTATTTGGAGAGGGATTGGGCATGAAATTGAATGTATTCACCCATTCATAACCCTAAATACCTTATTATAGCTAATTCTTACAATTCTATGATTGCCCAAGAGGAATTGAAGAGAATTTGAAGAAGAACAAGCTTGATCACCTCTGTATCTTTCTATCTTTGCATGCATGAATGAGAATGGGCTAAAATGAACTTAACCCTCTTAAAAGTCATCATTAATAACATTAAATGATGTAGTTTAGGCCTTAGGATCATAGCAATTATGGAAAATCCCTTACTAAATTTGCAGAAAATGACTGCTAGTCAGTCCCAACGAGGGACATGACGACTAATCACCTCAGGCCACGACTCGAGGCATCGTCCGTCAAGTACACTACTTAACAAATCACCTGGGCTCATCGCGAGGGACTTCACCATTCTTTACTGGCTGCCACGTGTTGTGGTCACCACTCGTCACATGCACTACCTCGATTCCAAATAATTTTCATCTAGCTGACCACGACCCATCCCCCGAATCGTGGTGACTTACCATGACTCATGGGGTTTTTCCGTTAGGTGCATTGAGTTGCACTTTCCCCCTTCTCAATTCTTGTGGCCACGACTGACCTGACGAGTCGTAGGACCTGACAATGACTCATGGTCCTTACCCACTGGTCACAAAATGACTCATTCTGTGACCTGGTGTAAAATGTTTAGTTTTCTCCATTTCAACTATCGAGTCTGATCTTTGGGCTTCCAGGATATAACAGTCGGGTCTTTAGCTCCTGAAAACTCTTCTCATAGGCATTCGACCACTAAAATATGAATTTATTCTAGATCAACTTAGTCAATGGTGATGCAACGAATGAATATCCTTCAACAAACCTCCTATAATAGCCAGCTAAATCCAAAAAACATCTGATATCTAAAGGATTGACTGGTCTCGACCAATTCTTTACAGCTTCTATCTTTTGAGAGTCCACTTGCTCACCCTCAATTGACACTACATGGCCAAAAAATGCTATAAAATCCAAGAAAAACCAACACTTGCTGAATTTAGTGAACAACTGACGATCCTTGAGAGTCCGCAGCACAATCCTCAAATGAGCGACATGCTCCTCCTTGCTCCGAGAGTATACAAGGATTTTGTCTTTGAAGAAAATCACGAACATATCCAATGGCTTGAAAGCACTGTTCATCAAATCCATAAAAGTTTCTGGAGTATTAATTACTCCAAAAGACATAACTACAAATTCATAGTGACCATACCGAGTTTGGAAAGCTGTCTTTGGAATATCACTCTCCCTAACTCTGAGCTGGTGATATTCGGATCTGAGGTCTATCTTTGAGAAGAACTTGGCACCCTAAAGTTGGTCAAACAAGTCATCAATCTTGGGAAGAGGACACTTTTTCTTGATTTTGATCTTGTTCAACTGCCAATAGTCAATGCACATACAAAGAGACCCATCCTTCTTTCGAACAAAGAGAACCGATGCACCCCATGGGGATTTACTAGGTCTGATGAAACCCTTTATAAAAAGATCCTTCAACTATTCTTCCTACTCTTTTAGCTTAGCTGGAGCCATTCTGTAGGAGGAATAAATATAGATTGTGTATCGGGAAGAAGGTCAATACCAAAGTCAATCTCCCTCTTGGGAAGGACTCTAGGTAGATTATTTGGGAACACCTCTGGATACTCACACACTATAGAAACTGACTGGAGAGTCGGGGTTTTAGATGTTGCATCCTTAACTCGAACTAGGTGGTACACATAGCCCTTGGAAATCATCTTTATAGCCTTAAAGTAGGAAACAAAGCGGCATACAGGAACAACTAAACTACATTTTTATTCTAGGATTGGCTCACCCAGAAATCATAACTCTATTACACGAGTTCTACAATTCACAGAGGCATAACATGTATGCAACCACTCCATGCCACATATAACATCAAAATCAGTCATGTATAACTCTGAAGGACTGTGAAAGGAAAATTTCTATTTACCCTTCGAGCTGTAACGGAGTCACCAACTGGAGTCGAGACTAAGAAGGATTCTGATAGGATTTTAGGACCGACACCAAAACTACTAATAGAAACATAAGAAGTCACAAAAGATAGGGCAACCCCTGGGTCTAACAATGCATATACATCAAAATGTAATACTCGTAACATATTAGTGACAACATCTGGGGAGACCTCCTTCTCCTGACGAGATGAGAGGGCATAAAACCTGTTCTAACACTGACCACCATTGGTATTAGTAGATGCACCCTGCTGAGCTGAGCATGTTGGGGGAGCTGCGGAATTGGTGGCTGGCTCACGATCTCTACCATGCCCTGGCTAGCTAAAAAGAAACCTCTAAGAATGTGTCCGAGCTTTCCGCAGCTAAAACATGCACCTGAACCTACTAAGCACTCTCCGGTGTGCCTCCTACCACACCTTCTACAAATTGGAATGTTAGGCTCTGCTAACATGCTCCCCTAACCTAGAGAGCTTGATGTCCGTCCCCTCTACTCACGCCTAGATCTGGATTGCACACTGGCTGATGACGGCGCTGTGGCATAACCTTTGTTACGACTGCTGATGATGTCCACTACCTGACCTCTTCTGGGAAAACCAAAGTTGGTTGTCCTTGCCCTCTTGGCCTCTGTCTCCCTTTCCTTCACCTGATCTGCTTCAATCTACTAGGCATTTAACACCAATCGGGAGAAATCAAGATCTCTGTTCAGCATTGCGGTCCTACACTCCTTGACCAGCAAATCTAACACTCCATACATAAATCTGTTCATACGGGCTCTCTAATATGCAACCATCTCTGGTGCATACTTGGATAGCTGGGTGAACTCTAAGGCGTACTCCTTTACCGTCATATATTCTGCCTCAAGTTGATGAACTGCAGTGCCTTTGCCTCTCAACTCCCTAAGGATGAATATATCTATAAAGGCAGTCATGAACTCATCCCAGCTCAAAAAAACTGTGCCCATTGCTTTACTGTCTCTCTACTAATGTTACCAAATATAAGCAACCCGCTTAAGCTGATAGAAGGCTAAGTCTGCGCTCTCTTCACCTCTCACCCCCATAATCTGGGCGATCTTCTAAATCTCCTCAAGAAACTCATGCAGGTCCTCATCCACTCTTGACCTAAGGAACTCAGGTGGGTTCTGTTACACCCCAAATTTTTTTGATGATTATTTGATGGTTATATGTCATATTAAGGGAATTATAGATCGTATGTTTTTCATAAGTGAGGAGAGAAACATGTGCAAAGGGAAAAGCGAAGAGTATGTGAAGTATGTAAATAAGGGTTAATTTTAAATGGTCATATCTCCAAATATATAATGATCCAGAAGTCACATAACCTATCAAATGAAAGGTATTTGAGTCTAGTTTACAGTGAAAAAAACGCTCGTCAATTGGAGTTCGGAGTTAAAAGTTATGCTCGTTTGAAGACAACATTATCGGCTGGGAAAGCGTCCAGGCGCACGGGCGCTGAGACAGGCAGGCAGCAGGCGCATGCGAGGGCATGTCGCACGGTCGCCGCATGCAGGCGCCGCCCAGACCATGGCCAGCCCGCCTATATCAAGTAAAATTGAGCTAGAAAGCTCATTTCTACTCCATTTTAGTTGATTATTTTTTCATAATTCAGAGAATTCAAAGCCCTATCACATGGTGATAACTCAGGTAAGAAACTTCATTTTTGTCTATTTTGGGCTTTGAAAAGAGAACCTTGAAAGAAAGTCATGGCTTGTGTTTTCTTGTGGTTGATTACGGTATTGCTGCCTTTTTAGATTATTCTAGGCAGAGGAAACAGTAGGAGTTTACTCCTACTTTAGCTGATAACATCTTCAAGAAAGGGTAAGTAATTCACTTTTTGATTTCTTTAAGTTTATGAGGTTATAACTTGGAGAATGTTGTAGTATAGTGTTGTTGTTTCTTTGTGTATTTTTGTGGCATGTTGCTGCCCAATTTTTCGAGGACTTTGGTGAAGTGAAGTTGCTGCTTGTTAGGTTTGTAAATTGGACTTGGAAGGAGACTTAAGGAGTAATCTTGAAAGGAAGATTTTCAGCGAAATTAGAGTCGACGTTCCAAGGTATGTTAAGGCGTCCCTTTCCTTGTTTTTCAAGCATGAAACTAAGTTATTGAAAGCATCAATATTCCTATGCTTTTAAAATCATATTGAGGCATGTATTATCCTTTCCAAGGGGTTGGAAATACTTGTCATAAATCTTGAATCGTTAAGAATGGTTGAAGCAAACAAATGTGAAGCGAAAGGCGTAATTTTTATACTATTGGTGTTGTAGTTCTAAATCGAGTATGAAGTCCCCTTAACATGGGCACCGTGAGCTGGTCCTTTGCATTATCCTGTATATGTGATGTTCAATATATGTTAATATCTGGTCACTTAGTGAAATTTATAGGAAATGCTAAGACGACGACGTGTAATTGAACTTAAGCTAAGAAGATGACGCTAAGACGATTGAGGGTAAAGGAGCTTATTGAAATGATGTTTTAATATTATTGTTAATCCCTCCTATATGTTTATGTTTTAAAGTGCTTAAGGTAAAAAGTAGATTTTATGTTTTTCCTCTTTAAAGCAAAGCAAGCAGCACGTAGCGAATAAGCTAAGTTGATACATGTTAACAGGGAAAGCGTGGCTAAGTTGTCAATTAGGCATAGAGGTAAGTGCGTATAAGAATTAATGGACTAGTGAACACGAGGGTAAAGACTTGAGTGTAGAGTGAATAATTTTTGGCAAAGAAGTTAAGATGAATAAGGAAAGTAGAGCTAAATAATATTAAATTAGACGATATGGGTTACGATGGTGAACGAGTTAGGCAACAGCTAGGAAGATTAACCCTATTCTAAAGACGTTTAGCAAAAGAGTTATAAATTAAGTTGTTTATGTTCAAATGGGTTATGTTGATGAATAACAACTAAAGTGTTAACCTTCTACGAAATAATTAGAGTTGAACGTCAGCAAAATAGTAACTTAAGTTGAGAAGCTCTCTGCTATACCCCTAAACGATTATGTTAAGTTATCTATTCGAAGTGTTGAAATTTTCTACCATGTCTGAAAAGTGTAACCCTAGGACCTTCTAAATCACTTATGATTATGTAAGCTTTCTTAAACTTCGCAGATAATTGCAAAGTTATGTAAGTCAATCCAGCATCACCCGAATTACGACTATATATCTTTATTTTCCTATAAGGAATCACTTAGAGAGTTACTCATGAGTTCCTAAGTTATAGAGCTCCAAGTCTCAGATCCTTAAGTTATGTCTTTACGTCCCTAATTTATGTTGAAATGTGCTAGTTGATCTCAGAAGTTTTTGAGAGATCATATTTTGAGAATTATGCTAATGTCTCGGTCAAGTATCTAATGTTGTATATAAGTCTAAAAACTCAATTCTTTATAGTTCTTTCCAGTATGACGTCTTAATGTATATGATTTTCATGTTATAACATACAGTTAAATTCTTTCAGTTATATTCAAGTCATGCATCTTTATGTTTAACTCTTGTTGATTATCAGCTGAATTTCCTAAATTCAGAGGAGAGATTCTCCCATATACCAATGTTCCTAGTGTCTAAGTAAGTATAAGTGCAGGCTATGATAATGATCAGTTAAGCTCAGAACTTTGAATACCTGGAAGTCTCCTGGAGGTCACCCAGTCAACTAAATACGAGTTATACATTATATAGAATTCTCATACATTGTATGTCTGTAGTTCAGTTCTCAGCTCTATGTCTACGACAAATAGCTCAAAGTTCCTAGTTATAATTTCCATGTTTTCCTGCAAATAAGTCAAATGAATTAACAACTATATGTGCTTATCTACACGATAAATTTGGCAATGAAATTCCAATGTATAGTTATCGATAAAGGTAAAGGAACCACCTGGTAGGCAGTATATATTTGCAGTACCCAGATGTTAAAGAATTGTGTAGAAATGAGCTCTATGTGCCAAGTAATATGTTAAACTGGTAGGATTATTTGTAGGACATTGCTTGTAAGCCAATAAAAGTTATTATGTTGTCTAAACCTCTTAAAGGTCCTTCAAGTAACTGAGTCGACAGTTCATGTATAATTTGACAGCTTTACGTGATATATATGGGTGCTCACTTGCATTTATGGGCTATGAAAGAGGCCTATTCCGGTCGCAGATTTAACATTTGTCATTTATATGCCATACATATCAAATTGACTCAATGTAAGACATATCGGCCCTATTTATGATTATGATTGAGAATTATTTTTATTTTATCCCGGTGTGGTACATCGGTTGGAGATATTTTTATTTTACCCCGGTGTGGTAAATTGGTTGGAGATATTTTTATTTTACCTCAGTGTGGTACGTCAGCTGGAGATATTTTTATTTTACCCCGATGTGGTACCTTGGCTGGAGATATTTTTATTTTACCCCGGTGTGGTACATCGGCTAGAGATATTCTTATTTTACCTCGGTGTGGTACATCGACTGGAGATATTTTAATTTCACCCTGGTGTGATACATCGGCTGAACATATTTTTATTTTTTCCTAGTATGGTACACCGGCTGGACGAATTTTATATACAAATTTATGGTTGGTTGGTTGCTGGCATTACAATTATAGTTTTTCTTGTGCATTACTTGGTTGCATTTACACTTCAGTATTGACTTATTGTCAGATTTCAATTTCCAGGATTCAAGGTTGTTGCTATTCCTTATTTCTGGCTCAGTTATCATTGCTATCTTACATGTTTATAGTTTTCTTCTTTACATAACAGTTCATTTCATTCGTACTGACGTCCCTTCGCCTAGGAACCTGCGTTCGTGTGGCAGGTGCTGGTAGAGGTCGGGATTTCCAGTTGCAATAGTAGTTCGTGCGATTAGTGGATGTTTTGGTATGCTCCTTTCATTCTGGAGCTAAGAAATGTTTAGTTTTAGTTATAGTTTTGAGATGCAGTTACGGGTTGGTCGGAGCCCTGTTCTGACCATTAGTCAGTTTACTCTTTAGAGGCTTTGTGGACTTAGTGTGTACAATGGAATTCCGTTTGTGGCCTTGTCGACATTTTGTAGTTTAGTTTAGCATACTTATAGCCTTGTTTGTATTTAAGTTGTTTACCCTGTATTGTTGAGACATTATGGGTCTAGTTTGTGCTCTAGTTGATTGTGACAGGTGTCCTGGACGGCCAAAGTGTTACAGTTACAGATGTCATATTGCCGGCTTCTCAGTTAGTCAGGTATGGGGAGCCAGTCGCGTCCTCCCCCCAGTTATGGGGCGTGACAGGTTCATCCTGTGGAAATTCCAAACTCAAGATGCCGCTGCACTCCCATTTTGAGGGGCATGGGCCGCCGCTTGTTGTTTAACCTGAGTGGTGAAATCCTTCACAAACATCTAAAATACTGCTCTAAATTTGGCATGAGAGACTTGCTCAAGTAAAGGACCTGTTGGTGCCAGTTGGGCCTGCTGATGCTTATCCACATTGCCATTTCCATGACCATTTCCATTTTCGTTTCTTTTACCATTTACTCGGCATGGAAGCATGATTCTACAAATATGTATAGCACGAGTTAGAAGGATAGAGATACTTTTTTGCACGACATAGATCATGAAAGAAGGGAAATTTCCTAAAACATATTGTTGCCTCTCCCCCATAAGTATGGCGCGCTTCACGCCCATGGAAAAGACTCTACTCAACGCGGATTTTAGACACTCTAGGATAGTTTAAACCTTGTCTCTGATACCAAGTTTGTCATGACCCAAACATAAGCTCAGATCTAGACACGGAACCTAGAACCATAAATGACTCAAAGTCGACTTATGGCATGAACATGATAACTAAAGGTCAACATTAAGAAAAACCGATAACTGAATTTTGAAATAGCAGATGTCTGAATACGCATCAATCATGTAGAGTCAATACTGACAAGCTGATATTCTACACATTTCTGAAAAGCCTCAAACATAATTGACGAGTTGATGGGACAATATCCCCAACTAGCTCACAATAAGTCTAAAAACTGAAAAAAATAAAGATCAACAATATGAAGGTCCTCGAATAATGAGGACTCACCAATCAATAGAAATATAATGAGTTGCAAGGACTGGATAGTGATGAAGTTGAGTCTGAATGTCTACACCTGTACATGAAAAGATACAAAATAAAATATGCGGTCAGTACTCAGAATGTACTAAGCATGTGAGGTAAATAAAAAAGGCTGAGTAAGTATATGCTGAAATCATTTATATTAACATTATTCAAAATGTTTACTAAGAATTCTTGCGAATGATAGATCAAGGGTTGTCTTGGGGTCACTTGTGGCTTCAAGAACCGTGTTACATCCAGGGTATAGACTCGGGGCGTGACATATTCTACATCTGAGGAATAGATTTTAGGGGGCCATTCCCTCCATTGTTTGGTAACGTGTATATCCTAGTAGCAGTGGAATATGCTCCAAGTAGGTGGAGGTTGTAGCATTCCCAACCAATGATGCCGAGGTAGTGAAAAAAGTTTTGAAGAAGTAGATCTTTTCTAGGTTTGGAACCCCACGAGAAATTATCAGTGATGGAGGTTCGCGCCTCATAAATAATTGGTTCCGAGACCTTTTGGCCATGTATAGTGTTAGGCATAAGGTTGCCACAACATACCACCCTCATACTAGCAGGCAGGTAGAAGTTTCAAATAGGGAAGTCAAGAAGATCCTACAGAAAATAGTGAATGCTCAACGTAAGGATTTGGCGAGCAAATTAGATGATGATTTTTGGGCGTGTAGGGCTGCCTATAAGACACCAATTCAGACTTCACCATATTGGTTGGTCTATGGGAAGGCATGCCACTTGCCTTTGGAGCTTAAACAACTGGCATAATAGGTTGTGAAAAAGTTGAACATGGATCCAGAGTTAGCTGAACAAAAGAAAATGTTTCAGTTGCATGAACTTGAAGAATTTGGGTGGCATGCCTATGAAAATCCAAAGTTGTCTAAAGAGAAAACCAAGAGTTGGCACGACAAGCATATAGTTCCATGGGTTTTTCAGGTAGGACATAGAGTATTACTATTTAATTTAAGGTTAAAGTTACTTTTAGGGAAGTTAAGTTCCAAGTTGTCTGGACCATTTGAGGTTGCTCGGATGACCTTATACGGGGTAGTGGAGTTATGGCAAGAAGATAGGAGTGCGTCAATAGTGCAAGCACTATTGGGGTGAGGACGTTATCTAAGAAAAGACATCTATCGCTCTATCTGATGAATGATTGTGAGTTGGGTCATACTGTGACAGTAAATCAGGCACTATACGGGAGGCAAACTATTAATAAATAAATATATATATATTAAGAAGTTGTGCCACGACCAAAACTACGGTGCTTGGTGGGAGGAAACCTAGTATTTCCTAATTTGTTTGTTGTTTTTGCAAGCATTGCAGGAGTTACAACTCAACCCAAAGTTGCTAGGTAAGTAAAAGTCGAATCGGAGCTTATCTAGTGGGCCTCGCGTCTGCTCCATGTTATGGTGGCTAGGGTATATTATGCCCAACGTGGCACGTTGAGTGAAAGTTTATAGGTTGCCATGATCAAGTGGACCTCTTCATTAGCAATGTGCACGAATGTCCTTAAAAACTCTAACATTGTAAATAGTGCATTGCCTTGATAGATCCGTGTCATGGAGATGGTCCGCCGCGTCAGGCTCCGTGAGACATTGAAGCATAATTTTTCTTGACCTCATCAAAATGATGGGTCGACCCACCCCATCTACTCCCTTTTTATTTCTCGATCTGATCTTGTGCCCTATTTTCATCCGAGCAGCATGACACTCTCACGAAATTCTCCTATCCTAGTGTACCACACTCCCCACAACTTCTCCAAGTCCTCTTCTCTATTCTCAAGAACAAGTCCAACAGGTAAGGTTTCTTGGTTTCATCTCGTTTCTACTTCAATTTCTTTGCTTAAACATGTGGGTTGAGGTGGGTAACACACGAATCCCCGCTAGAATTAGCTGCTACTATTTAGAACCATGACTTTGTTTGGTATTTTCTTTTTCACAATTGTTATCCTTCCAATTTCGGATTTTGCATCAATAGTAGAAGTGGCTTGAAAGAAAATGTGAAAATGGTGGAATGTAAGGTAACTTGGAATGAACCCAAGTAGTTGAAATTGATACTCTCATGAATTTATAAATTTTATTGGTTGTGTACGCAATTGATGTGACTATAAATTCTTTTACTTGTATAAATATTCGAAGTGGGTTTGTTGGTGAAAATGGGAAAATGGTGAAATGTAGGGAAACAGTGAATGGACACAAATTGTGTAAAGTTCTACTGATAGGGTGTTAATGAGAAGTGGAAGTACTAATTGGTTGTACACCTGTATGTTTGCTTATTCTTATCATGTCTTATTTGTTCATTTGGCTTGGCAAGATTGTTGGGTTGGGTTGTTGGCTGAAGTAGAAGGGAAATTGAAGGAGATGGGGAAAGTTTCTGATTGAATGTTTCATAACTGTGTGAAATCTGAGTAATACAATATGAACACTAAGTTGAATATCACAATGCCAACTTACCAATGTGAAAAATGTTGTCTAGAACTACCCTTGTTGCAACGGTTAAATTATTTTAATGAATCTCGTTGTGGGAAAAAATAGTCGCCATGGTTTGAAAAAAGAAGAGGGGAAGTATGAGTACCCAAAAATTTTGACTACTAAACCCATACTAGATACTAATTGTGGGGTGGCCACCATAGCCCCGAACTTAGTGTTGGCTAGCCTTTTTAGCTAACTACTGATTTGGTTTCTTTGCATTGGTTGACCGAGTGCAATGTCATCAAGACAAGAAAAAGGAAAAGGTGCTTCCTCCTCAGGCAGAGGACGCAAAAGGGTTTGAACTGGAGCAGCTGTGCCAGTAGCCCCACTAGTTCCTAGCGGCCAGAAGAGATGATTCAACATTCGCTGGGTGGTACAATATAGGAAGAAATGGTATTCCCAGCATAAGGAATCGAAGTACTTTGTGGAGGAGCGAATTGACCAAGAGAGTCTAGTACCCAGTGGTTTCCCCACATAGTGCGAAGACTACACACCCTGGGTATGGGAGTCATTTTCAATGAGCCCAGGGAGTGCAATTGCATATGGTTCAGAAACATTATGCTAATAAGGACCCCACTCTCCACAGCAACTCCATAAAAATCTAGGGTTAAGTCATAAATTTGAGGAACACAACCTGATTGCTATCCTAGGCACCCTTGACACAGATCCACACCAGCTTTGCTAGCTAAACATCACACCTCCATATGCTGAAATTTGACATACACTATGTGGGCAGCGCTCTACGGCCAAATGTACTCACCACAAGGAGAGAGGCTATCATCAGATCTTTCCTTATGCACAAATGAACAAAGAAGCCCCCGTCTGGCTGAAGATTGTATGTAGATGCCCCATCCCAGTTTTACATGCGACAAATCTCACCAGAGACAATGTTTGGTTGGTTTACGCACTGATGTGTAACATGGAGATCAATGTTGGTGCACTGATCAAATCAGCCATGAAAAAGGCTAGACTACATCGGGGGCATAAGTATGGATTTGGTGGCCTACTCACCACCATTCTCAGAAGCTATGATATTAAAGAGGAAGCTTTGGACTATCAGCCCATAGTGGACTGGCATGCAGTTGATGTGACCAAAACAAAGGTGCTACACACCATATATGGCCCTATGCTCACACTAGCTGAGCGACATGCTCGGGATGATTCTTATGCTGCTAGGATGTTTGGGCTACAGATGTGGCAGATTCATGTCGGTGTTATGCCAGTTAATGAGGAGGAGCTGAGGAAGGTGGACATTGAAAATTGCTAAATGCCCACACAAGAGCCATGTGTAGGATTGTGCCAGCCTTTGTAGAGCCTCTGGATGATGATGTGCCGACTAATGAGGAGAGATATTGAGTGGGCTCAGATATTGAGTCAGTTAATGAGGAGGCGGATTAATCTAACATTGATGAGGAGGTTCTAGCACCAGATAACGAGGATGATAATTTTGCTTTATCAGGGAGTCTTTACCACTCTATCTTTATTTTTACGTTATTTTGTTGCAAGCACTTGGGAAAGTTCTCATTTTCAGTGTGGGGTGGTAGTATATTTGTGCTTATCTATGTGATGCTCTAAAAGTTGTGTGGTATGTAATGAATAGTGACAATTACACAATTTATGGAATGTAATTTGTAGCTAGAAACAAGACTCGAGATGTAATATCTAGTAATTTATGTTTTTTGCAATCTTGTTTATTTTAAGTATTTTTCATTTTGGGTTTCTCAGCTTTTGTTTTTGGTGCTTTTGTCGAGGAGAGTCTCTTTTAACTGAGTAAAATTTTTTTAGTCATAGTTAGGGTCTTTTCCCTATGATGGGTGGATGATGACCCTCTTAAGGAAAATTAGTCATACTTAGGAAATAAAATCATCACTAGTGAGCAAGAGTACTCCAGTTTCAAACACTAGAATTCATACGACATTTATTTGAAAAAGCAATAAAAGTGATAATAATGGTAGAATCATGCAATGCCTTGGTGTTTAACTCTGAGCTATAAAACCTTGGGTTTAATTGTGTTTGTCACTCAATATGGATGTAGTAAGTAGAGGATGTTTATGCTACCCAAGTTTGAACCATGGTGCCATGAGTGGTGAGAACTTTTTATATTCCTTGCGAACTAGCATCTAGAAATTGCCCCGTGTCTATGAAAAATGGAACTTTACATTAAACATGTCGGAGATGATTAAGGCACTTCTCTTGAACCTAAATTGTTTTGATGTACCACTCATTGTGCCTAACCAAATACTACTCCTAGTGAACCTTCTTTGAGCCTTTAAGCCAATTCTTTGGAATAACCATACTAATTAGCCTAGTTCTCTTTCTTCAAGTGTCTTCAATACTAATTTGATCCAAATAGGAACTAATGAACTTTATTGAGATAGAAAGTCAAGAAAAATGATCAAAGAGAAAGGTAAATAGTGAGGTTGGAAAAAGATTAGTGTGTGTACCCCCTAAATTTTTTGGCAATATTTATATGTAGTTTTAAAAAAAAATGGGTACACACTCCATAATCAAGCATGGGGATAATAATGTGAGGGGAAAAATAAACATGAAAGGGGAGGAATGAGGTTATAAAGAAGTGAATCAATGAAAAGTGAAATTTATAAGTGTATTAAAGTGCATAGAGATAAGAGTCACTATAACCCAAATAGTCCTAATCATACCTAAGCTGATAATACAACCATGAAAAGCCCTTTTGATCCTATGAGCTGATTTTATGCTTGGTTGAACAGTACACTACGAGTAAATCTATGGTTGTTAGATATGTTTGGAATAGTCTTTGGAGTGTGAGTGCATCATTCTTCAGAAGGTGCCTCAATGTGAACATTTTTTTCTTATGAGGGCAAGGGCACTACTTAAAAGTGAGGGCACTTAATGGTATGAATTTGGTTAAGCTAATGACCTTGCTACTAATATGCAACCATGTTGGCTTGATTTTTGCTGAAGAGTTTATTCGTTAAGGTCTGTGATTCTACCTATGAATAATGCTTGATTGAATAAATTGCAGGCCAAGATTAAAGAGTTTATCATAACTTGGTGGGAACGGTCTAGTTCAATTAACGATGGTGAGGAACAAATTGTGTCAACGGTGTAAAAGGATTGTCCGAGGATGAACAAGGTTATAAGTATGGGGTGGTGAACTTCGGCGTATTTATATGAACAAATGCCATGTTTTCACTGATATCGTAGCTTAGTTTGTGGATAATACATATAAATTCATGCATGTTTTGAATGATTTATGCTTGTGGACTAATAAATGTGATTAGGCTATTTGAGGCGTAGAAAGAGAGGAAATGAGTTTAGTTTGGACGTCGGATGCTAAAACATGAAATGCCAGATGGGAAAATAGCAAAATTGGAAATGAGGAAGTTCTGAATAGTAAAGGGTTGTGATGACAACGTGCCACTGTGAAGGATCAAGGCTAGGGGCAACGTGTCGCGTTAATGGAATTCAAATTATGATGTCTTAGATAGTGAAGCTCAACAATAGCTCCGTTTCACGGAGGGAACATGTCGCGATAGGCGTTGTGTCATGTTGCATGGTGTCCAACCTCAAAAGCTTGACGAGTGAGGGTCTATGTCGGCTCTGTGTCACAGAGGTGAATTAGCATGTTAGCCTCTGCGACACGTTGATAGTCATCTGTAGTGTTATTTCACATTTGTATAAATAGAACACTTAGTTATTTTTATAACATTATTATTATTTCTTAGAGGGTCATGGTGAAATGTGGCAGTTAAGATGAAGATTATTCTAGAGATTATTCTCTTCCCTTTTCTTCTATTTTCATTTTTGTCTATGATTAACAATTATTTTGAGATGTTTATTCAAAGAATGAGTGGATAAATTCCCTCAATCTAGAGTTAAGGATCTTTGCATGAATGCATAACAAGGTTTTAATTTCGACTTAAGCTTTTCTATCATCAATGGCTATTATTTTATTCTTTCTTTTCACATTGGCCAACATTAAGATAAATGTGTAATCTTGGTGTGACCTCGAAAGGAAAATCACTAAGGTAGGATGAAGAATAAAGGGATGAGTTCTTGTCTTTGGTCTACAAAATATATAATTAATGTTTAGGATAGAAATATACCTAAAACGCTTCATTTTGTTGAAAAAGGGGATTAAATGCGGCAATACCCAGGATTAATTCTTACATCGCTCAATGACTCTAGTTGCAAAAGTCCTTTAAAGCAAAGGATTAGAGGTTCAAAAGACCATAGTAAGGCCATAAATCCTGCAAACTATAAGCCAGATAGAGAACTTAGCCCAGGAAAAATACATGTTGTACATGATTGCATTCCATGCCTTCACCTTAGAATATTCTTGAATACTAATTAAATCTCTGTCTTTTAATTCATTTCCTTTTAATTTAATTATTTTTATATTTACAAAATTTGTAAACTCTTTAGTTTCTTTTACACTTGTGTTAAATATTTGTATATACTAAAATTGGAACATCACTGAGTCTTTAGTCCCTGTGGGATCGATATCCGACTTGAAAGAGCCACTATTACTTGTACGAACGCAAGCACTTGTTGTGCGTTTGGGCATAGCAATTTGTCCTTCAATTAATGGGTCATCATCTAGAAAGACGGTCCATCCATCACCTTGTTAGCTGCTAACCACTTGGAAGGTGTTTCTGGATCAAGCCAGACCTAATGGAAAGTTCACTCTGCGAACCGTGCATTTGAAAGGTGGTCTTTCCTTGTTAATTCTTGGAAATATTTGTGTCTTTGACTCCTCCATTTTTCATACACTTGGGCTCTTGAAACATAGCATATGAGGTCAGTTTTAACTTAAATTAGTACCTAAAGACATTCAAAACTCTATGAAATGAAGCAAAGATGTGTTTCAAATTTTCGGTACATCATTAATCATAGTATTAATGAGCCTATTCTTAGAGATCTTGAACTGCAACAAATGTCTTGAATAATTTGATACTTTAGATAAGAGTTGGTGTTCTTACTATCGTTAAGCTTATGAATCATATATTGGGTTGGTGAATCATGTAAGTTGAATAGGTATTGATTAAACTTTTCATGATATTAGGAGAACCTTTAATAATACCCCGAAAACCCTAAGATCCGACACGGGAGTTGAAATGGAGAAAATTGAATTTTTTGCACCAAGTCATAGGATGAGTCATTCCATGACCTGTGGGGTGCACCACGAGTCATGGAGTGACTCGTGGGGAGGGGGTTCGACCTTGGTTGAAATTTTAGTTTCGAGGTGACCACGGATATGACCACGAGTCATGGTCAGCACCACAACTCGTTATGTCAGTCGTGGCCAAGGGATGCTTGAAAGATGAGAAGTTCCGGCAGTGGTGGTAACGGGTTGGTCACCATGAGTCGTGGTGTCCCTCCTGGTGACCCTCAGTTGAAAAATGGTAGTGTTGATCACGATAGGCAGATGACGAGTTGTCTCCAGACCACGATTCATCCAGTCCCTTGTTGGGACCGGCAGTGTGTATTTTCCTGTGAATTTATTAAGGGCTTTTCCGCATTTCCTAAGTTCCTAAGGCCTTAACTACATCATTTTAAGCTCAGAATAGTGTGTTTTGAGAAGGGTTAAGTCATTCTAATCCTATTCCCAATTCATGCATGCAAGCTTAGAGGTTTAAGGAGTGATCAAGCGTAGATTCTTCAAAGTTCTTCCCCAAATTCTCATTGGGAAATCAAGGAAGTTGTGAAATCAGATCTCTTCAAGCATGTAAGGCTATCAATGGGTGCAATAACCTGAACCCATGCCCAATTCCCTCTCAATTCATATAAATTCTAATTGATTAATCTATGGGGTTTTTACCCAACATGTGAATTTTCTATGTTTCAATCATGGGTATTATCTAAGCATGTTTCTAATGTTGAATTATGATTAATTGGCAGATCTTACAATGTTTCCAATTATAAATTATGTTTTCAAGTTTTATAAATTATGATGCCCATCTATGAATGTTCATGAATGTCAATATCTATGACATATGTATTAAAGCATGATGAGATGTTCATGAAGAAAGTACGATTTCGAATTACCCATGTCTGTCTTCATATTTTCGAATGATCAAGTCTATGTCAAGCATGTTTAAGTATTGGGCAAGCCCATATGATCAAGTATGTTTCATGATTTATCTAAATTTCATGTATTAGCTAACCACATGAATTTTGGAGTCTAGACTCCCACTATTTTAATCTTGTGGTATGGTTTGAGCCAAGGATCCATGTTATGATTTCAGATTTATGTTGGTATCTTATGAGTCAGCTTCATCACTAGACGATGGTTCAGCTTCACTGAAAAATGATAGAGAGCATATGCATGTTTTTGGGAGTAGTGTCTAGCACTGAGTAGGCTATGAATACATACTATGTCTAAAAAGCCTCTAATACTGATGAGTTGATGGGACAAGACCCCAACTCACTCACTAAAGTATGAAAATGGGAATACGAAATATAACTAATAAGAAAGGCCCTCGAAAGATGAGAACTCACCAACTGAGACTGAGGAATGCTAATTCTGAAAATCAGACTAGCGGCAGGACTAAGCCTGGATATCGGAGTCTGTATCATAAAACGATACAACATAGAGTATGCGGTTAGTACGTGGAATGTACTGAGTATGCAAGGTAAGTAAAACCACTAAGTAAGTAAAATCATAAATCATTCAGATTATAAAACATATCAAGATAAGATTCTGAGAGTAGGGCTTGCATGTTATTTTCTGAAATCATGATCTGAACATAACTGAATATCATAACTGAATCGAATGATCCAAAGCTGAAAACTGATAATCATAAGTAAAACTAAACATTGGGTCACAAACCTGCTAAAAACATAATGTCATTACTGATGAATATGCATAACTGAAATCATGAGGAATAATGGGAGACTCGTTATATAACCTACATTACAATGATAGAGCTTATGTGGTCCCGACTATCATACTTAATTGGGAAGAGTCGTCCAAAGCATTGTAGGGGCTAAGGATGCTACCATATCGATATCAAGCTAAAGGCCCCTTGGGGGACGGGGAAGCTCACAAGTGAGGTCCCAAATAATCTGAACATACCTATGTTGATGTGTAATTCTGAGGCATAGTGTTGACTGACCCAAACAAAGCCATCTGAATAATGGAATGGTAGCCGTTATTGTATGCAAACTTGATATGTGACAAATGATCATCCTAACTACCATTGAAGTAAATCATGCATTCTCTCAACATGTCCTCGAGAGTCTAAATTGCCTGATCCGCTTGACCATCTGTTTGCGGGTGAAATGCTGTGCTGAGCTTAACTTGAGTACCAAGTCCTTTTGAAATGACATCCAAAACTGAGAGGTAATTGGGTACCTTTGTCTGATATGATGGACAAGGCCACTACCATGCAACTGAACTAGATCTCAAATTCATCAACACCTAGAACACACCAACTACCCTAATATCGAAGCACACTATCTCCCCTTTGGAGACGACCTCTACCTTCTGCTCCTAAACGACTTCCTTCAACTTCACTAAGCTAGGATCCTCTTCTTGTCCATATTTTACATCAGTCACCAAGGACATCCTCGTCTTTTCTAGCTTTTACATTAATCATTAAGGACGATTCTGATCCATTCTGAACTATAATACCGCCACCGATCGAGGCATCTAAATGAACTCCTACAATTCCTTCTAAGAATTTTCAAGTCCCGAACATCTGAATTTTCATCCTTGATTCTTAAGATCTTGACAAATACACAATATGCTCGAATCCACCCAAAATCCTCCAGTCACAACCCAAATACGCCATCCAACTATGAAACCCATTCCAGACCGGTTGGAACCATCAAGTTACCCATATAAGGTTGTTTGATCACAAGTTGGCCATGGTCACACCTAGATTACTCAAAGCTCATAAATTCAATCAAAGGTTCAACTCACTCTCGAGTCACCTCAAAATCCATGCAACTACCCAACTAAATCATAGATCACCATCTGGAACCAACAAAGCTTTAAGAATCAAAATTCGAGCACAATAACCAAAAATGTTGACTTTGGTCAACGCCTCAAACCTTAAACCTTTCAAAAAACAAAAATCTCCGCCAATCATCATTAGATCCTCTTGGGGATGGTGTCATCCACCTCCACAATTTATGAATAACATATTAAAGATACAGAAAGGTTTGACCTAGAAAAAGGATCATCAATCACAAAATGACCATGTGGGTTTCTTCACTCCCAGGCTTGGCTACCAACCGCACATCTTGAACTTCTAAATGCAAGACACTTAGGGCAGAGACAGAGACATACCTTAAACGTACCCATTCTAACCATCGCCTCCATTGTGGGGAGCATCCGTAGAGCTTTGAGTAAGGGAATCATAAGCACAAATCATTTAAGAAACCTAAGTTGAGCATATACTCGGTATAACACGATCCTATGAGCCGATAAGGCAAGTCTTAGGAATGATTTCATTGAGCTGAGCATACCGAGAGGCATGGGTTCACATACATAGTGAGGGTCATGACATAAAGCTGAATGGGTAATATTGGGATAGCTGACAGACGGGGTTGTCGATCATCTTAGGGTTCTGAATGTGAGCATGAGTTGAGTATAGCATCGAGCGAAACATAAGGGAAACATCTAAAGGGGAGTGGATGGACTACCCCTAGATACTATTCATGGAACTTCCTTACTAGAAACTCAAGACCTGACTTGGCCCTTCACTTAACATTTCCCCACTTAGTTAACGGCCATCATTCTATGGCGCTAAGACACTTTATTAACGTTACACTAATATCACTGGCTTCCGGCTTCCTATTAATCTTCCAAGCTACCGCTGAAGATTTCATACTTATAATCACACCCTACCTTCCACGAAGTAAACATCATACTAGAATGCACAAAGTTAATCTTGTACCTTTACCATATTTCTCGAGACTAGCAATCATGCAAGGTTCGGTATGAAGACTTACAACGTACCTGTGACTATATCTGGGGTTGGCTTCCACTTGATCTAAGTAACCTGCGCTGTTGAGATGGACGGGCCTTAGACTTGATAGCTGGGGCACAGCCTCTTTGGCCATATCGCTTGGTTGAAGGGCAATCTCTATGTTTATAATAGGGTTGGCCACAATAGAAGCAAGCGTATGAACCTGCCAAGCACTTTCCTAGGTGGTTCTTCGGGCAGTGCCCGCAAACTGGGTAAGTAATCTCCCTCACCCGGGGCTTGTATCCCCAAACTTGAACTAAAGACCTCTGACGAGGTTGAGAGTGACTCCAACTACTCGACCCTTGCTGGGAATTCTCGAGTTTTTTGGCCCTGGGCCTCTTATTCCTCCTTTCTTTCCCCCTACGCTCTCCACCCATATTTGAATCACCAACCTCTGACGGGATCCTCCTTGTGAGTTCTTGAACCTTAGTAGCTACCGCCTCTCCAGTAGGGTTCACTGATGCAATAGCCTGTTGGTTAGGCTGGGTGATCATGACCCGTATCAACACTCGGAGGGAAGCTCTGATTTTCACATTTGTAACTTGCATGGAATTATTGGAGTTGGTGGGGCTGGCTGACTCCCGTTGTTTTCCTGAGAAGACATGTTTCTACACACGCGTATAGCACGAGTTAGGGGGATAGAGAAAGACGAGCTCATGGAACGAGATAGAGTCATGATAGAAGGGAAAATTTCCTAAACGTGTTGTAGCCTCTTCGTCATAAGTGTGGCGTGCTTCATACCCATGAAAAAGACTCTACGTAACGCAGCTTTAAGACACCCTAGGACACTTCAAACCTATTGCTCTGGTACAAAGTTTTTCACGACCTGAACGTAGACCCAGATTGTAACACGGGACGAGGTGCCCCAAGAGACTCCAAGTCGACCTATGGCATGAACATACATCTAACTAAATCAAGTAAAGAAGAATACTTAGCATAATAATCTAGCGGAAGAATAATCATAACATAACATGGAAAGCAAAATGAACTTCATACATGACAGCTGATTACTACACATAGTTTGAAAGCCTCTAACATATCAGATGGTTGATGCAGATTGCCTATTGGTTGGTTCGAAGCTGGTAAAGCTGCGATGATAGGACCAGATTCAGTCTATCAGGCCATGGAGGAAGATCAGCTCATACGAAATAGGTTGAAAATAGCTCAGAGTTGCCATAAGTCTTATGCCGATGTGAGAAGGAGAGAACTCTAGTTCGAAGTGGATGATTAGGTGTTTCTGAAGGTGTCTCTCATGAAGGGAGTGATGCGGTTTGGAAAGAAAGAAAAACTCAGCCCTCGTTATGATGGCCCCTACCGAATTGTGAAATGGGTTGGCAAGGTAACATATAAATTGGAGTTGCCCTCAGAATTAGCTTCCGTACATCCTGTGTTTAATGTATCGCTTTTAAAGAAGTGTTTGGGTGATCCAACTTTAGTTGTCCCGATGGATAGTGTCGGTGTTAAAGACAGACTTAGTTATTAGGATGTTCCAGTGTAAACACTGGATCGTCAGGTTCGAAAGCTAAGGAACAAGGAAGTAGCTTCAGTCAAAGTTTTATGGAGGAATCAACACATTGAGGGAGATACGTGGGAGGTCGAAGAAGACATGATGGCTAGATACCCACATTTATTCTCTACCGGCTCAATTTCAGCTTGAGGTATCAGTTTTTTCCCTAAAACTCTATTTAGTTTTCATGTTCAGTTCATGTGCCCCAGTTTCGTTCATGTATATGGATGTGTATATGATTCATGAATTCAGTTCAGGCATGTAGTTTGAATCGGAGATAGTCATTCCGTTAGTTTTCTGCATAAATGATCAGTATTTAAGTATGATGCTTGTATTTCTCTATTTTCTGTATGTTTTCTCACATTCGATGATGAATGATCCCAAGGGGGGGATATTGTAATACCCCAGAAGTGCCAAATACTAGACCCAGGATTTAAAAATGGAAGTTGGCAAAAATCTGGGAAATTTCCATAGAACGGGTCATGTAATGGATCGTTGGTCCAACCAACAATTCGTGGGAAGTGTCTGTGTGAAGTTTAGCTGGCTTGCAATTTAAAGTAATGGGTCACGTAACGAACCGTGGTTTGATGTCACGAGTCGTGACTTGTGATCGTGGTAAAGCTGGTCCTTAGCCTAGGAGGAAGTAACGGGTCATAGGACGACCCATTGTGAGCAGTAACGGATCGTGGTGATAAACCATGGGAAGAAGTAGGAAAACCTCCATTTGAGGCAACGGATGCAAACCACAACTCATTGGAAGGAGGCACGAGTCGTGGTGTGTCTCGTAGGAAGGCCAACTGCAGGTCGTCAGGGAGGAAACAACGGAGGACACAACGGCCATCGTCTGATCCAACGACTCATCCTATCAAGTCGTGGGATTGAATATGAGAAAGTGATGTTTTGGAAGTGGATAAAACGGATGGATACCACGAATCGTGATATCTAAGCATGACCCGTTAGGTCAGTCATTGTCACTGCTAGTGCAGAATTTTCAGAAAAATCATTAAGGATATTTTCATCATTCCTAAGTCCTAGGGTCCTAAACTATGTTGTTTAAGGCTCGAAATACATTATTCTATGAGGGGAAAATCTACCCTAGGCTCATTCAAATAAAGAAATGCATATTGAAGGGGTTTAGGAGGTGACCAAGTAAGAGTTCTTCAAGCTTTCCTTCAATCTTTCATTAGGCTTTCCAGGCATGCATATTTAAGGGGTTTAGGAGGTGACCAAGTAAGAATTCTTCAGTCTTTCCTTAAATCTTTCATTGGGCTTTCAAGGAGTGATAAAACCTTACCTTCCCTGGGTATGTAGGTTATGAATGGGTAAATCCGTTCACATCCATGCTCAATCTCTCTCTAAATCATGAAATTCCTATGTTAATTCTACGGGGTTTTAACCCATTGCATGAACTTTCTAATTCTATATATGGGTATGATTTAAATGTATTTTTACTATTGAATTATGATTCATGGGCAAGTTTTACGTTGTTTTTCATTAAAATCATGTTTCAAGCTTTTTAAATTAAAATGCCCATTTATGAGAAGTTCATGAAAGTTAAGATTTATGAAGAATGTTAATGTATGATGAAGTATTAATGATGAAAAGCATGTTTTCAAGTTACCCATGTTTATAATCATGTTTTCAAGTTAATTGAGTATTTTCATGCATGTTAAAGTATTGGGTAATGCCCACATGTTCATGTATGATTTATGATTTATGAAATGGATTTCATGATTGATTGATTTATTAGGTTGACCGATTAATGGGCCCTTGATTCATGTATAAACATGTATTTAGATGGGGATCAATGATGTTAATATTTATTTGGTCATGAATCTCAATTAATGATGTTTTTTATTTATACATGAGCCTAATGTAAATGTTTTTGGGAGTCGTGTCTAGCACCGAGTAGGCCAGCATCCAAAGGACTACCCTGGTGTCTCATAACTACCTACCACTGTAGGTTCATATTGATACATTACAATGTTAATGATCCCCTCTTTCGTGATATCACATAATGCACGTCCCTTTCCTGGCAAGCCAGGGACGACTCTGTCCACTTGAGTGAGATAGTTAGAGAATCATGTAAGGCTCTACCATGATGGTGTCGGTTAGGATGAGTCCTCCCATTTTTCCTTATATTTTTATGCATTATTATGTTTATGTTACTTTGGCTCAAGTCATGATTTATAAAGTTTCTCTTATGACTATGACAATGAATGGATTTACGAATGTTTTGAAAACCTTGAGCCTTATGTTACATTATGATATTTATGTTATGAGCATGTTTTCATTCTCTTATAATCTCATATGAACTTTTATGTATTTTGCATGTCCGTTTTAATTATCTTGTATACTCGGTGCTTTCCACGTACTGACCGCATGCTCTATGTTGTATCGTTTCATGATACAGGCTCCAATCTTCAGACCTAGCACCGTCATTAGCTATTCTCGGAGTTAGCATCAAGCTCATTGGTGAGTCCTCATTCTCCGAGGACTAGTTTGATATCAGTTATCTCTTTATGTTCAATTTTCTAGACTTTCCGGGTTAGTTGGGGGTGTTGTCCCATCAACCCATCTAATATGTTAAAGGCTTTCAGACTATGTATAGTAATCAACTGTCATGTATGAAGTGTGTTTCTCTTTCAATGTTATGTTATGATTATGCTTCTGTTATGTTATTATGCTAAGTATTCTGCTTTACTTGATTGAGTTACAAATATATTCATGCCATGGGTCGACGTGGAGTCTCTCGGGGCTCCTTGTCCCGTGTTATGATCCAGATCTACGTTTGGGTCGTGAAAAAAATATACTATTGGTGGATGCTTTACTTTAAATGCCCCGATATGCAAAGTTCATGAAAGAGCTATTGAAGAAGAAAAAGGCTGTAGATGTTGGCACCAGAGAGAAAACACATCATAGCAGTGCTATGATGATGAGCAACCTTGCCCCAAAATGGGAAGATCCGGGTGCCTGCACTATTGGGTTGTGTGTGTTCAAGAAATCTCTCTATGATCTTAGGGAAAGTATAAATTCGATGCCTCTCATAATTTTCAAGAAATTGGGGCTTGGGAACACCAAACCTACATCAATGAGATTGTTAATGGATAATAGCTCTATCAAGAAACCTGTGAGTGTTTTAGAGGATGTATTGGTGAGGGTAGATAAGTTTATTCTAGTAGCTGATTTTGTAGTCCTTGATTGTGAGATTGATATAGAAGTTCCAAACATTTTGGGGAGACCATTGCTCGCCACGGGTAGAGCTTTGGTAAATGTGGAGCTAGGTGAGCTCAAGTTCCAGGTTGGAGGTGAAGAGCTTACCTTCAAGGTGTTCCAATCCGCTGAACCTCCCGATGAATGTAAATTGGTTGGAGTGTTGCATGAGGAAGATGAGTTGGAGGATGATCCTTTGAAGAATGAATGTCAAATGATAAATACCTCGTGCCACGATGTTAACTAAGGCGCTTCTTGGGAGGCAACCCAAGTTTTTTTTTTTGAATGTTCTTAATGTTATTGTTGTTTTCAGTTTTGTAGGATTAAGTAGGTTAAAAGAAAGGAGAAGAAGCACAAAACAAGGTAGGCACTGCGTTATGACCGATGAATCTCCAATCAAGCTACGCGAATCGACGCATCTTTGAATCATGAAAGAAGAAACCTATGAACAAATGGGTCAAACCGACGATGGCACTGGTGGAACACTGATAAATAGTCACGAACCACCGCTTGAACACTGGTGGAGCCATAACACCTGAGCAGTGGATGCAAAAATGACTAACCATCGATAGAACGCAGAACCCAATCTGCAAACCGCTGGTCAATCGCCGATACAAGATAGTGAACTAGGCAGAAAATCAAGCCTGTGATGGTAAGGAGGCAAACCGCTTGTTCCAACTGGCGACTGATGGTGTAACGCCAGTGAAGGTACGTGCTCTATTTTAAAAATCTTGACCAAATCATGGACCAACCCGATCCAGAATCTGTTTGCAACCGCCCTAATCTTCCAAAATTTCCTTTTTATTCTCTTAGACTTCGCTTTTTACACCTTTTAACACTTCCCCACACTCCTTTTTATTTTCCCGACATCCCACCTTTCCATATTCCAACAACTCCCTCTCTTCCACTTCCCATACAATTAAAGCACCACTAACCATCCACCTCCTCCTAAACCAACCACAATTACACCTTCGCACGTATAAAATACCCCTAACCCTTCTACCTAACTCTCAGTACACTCATACTATCCCACTCTACTAGAAAAGTCCTGAACTTTTACCATTATTGAGCACTCTTCAGCTTCCACAGCTATTCTCTGAACTCATTCTCTTGATAGTGGTAATGTGCTCTTAACTTCCTTATTTTCTCATCCATGTAACCTTGATACATATATATGTTGTTATGAAATACATCTCCCTTCTGTTTACTACCCTTCTCCCCAATATTTTCATGATTGACACTACATTTGTTGAGTGAAGTCAGTTGATACTATGTGAAATTAGTCAGGTGATAGAGACTTGATGATTAAATGGGTGTGGGGGAAATAGTTGTTCTTGTGCAGTTAAGTGGGGTGAAGTATGAGTAACCCCAAGGGATTAAAAAGACCAAATTTGCCCTATGATAGACGGAGTGACACCATTCTTAAGGGTAAATCGTCATTTTGTCCCTTTCCATGTGTGCAGGTAATGCTTTGATATGATGTGAGTGAGTGTTTAAGAATTTTGATATTGGATTTCATGGTGAAGCATTAGGGACGACGACTATCGGCTATACACCGGTCAGGTCCGGCGAAATGCCGATGCAACGCTGGTTCGGACTAATATTTGCTTCAGCCATTTCCCTGACCCCGCATTACATCATTGGTTCACAGATTAAGACCATCGATTTGTCGATCTATCGCCGGTGGAATATTTGCTACCCCAGTTCTATGCTTATCACCGGCAGTTCCTCGGTAGTCCGCGAATAACCTCCTAGGGTTCGCTGGTGCTGACAGTTCATTAGTTGCTAATTCTTCCTATTGTTTCTCACTTAAATTTTAGAGTTATTGATCGTTATTTGCTCTTATCATTTGAAAACTACAATATGATACATTTTTGATGCCATTAACATTGTGTTTGCAGAAAATGACTTCATTTAGGATCCCCGATAAGGGCAAAGCCCCAACCTCCTCATCCATAAAGGGCAAAGGAAAGGCAAAGGCATATGTGGCGCCCACCAACTCTCGGGAGGCCATCATGTTTTGTGTGCCCTACATGAAGGGGCACTACGCCATCTTGAAGGGCCGATCAATCATCGTTGACACAAGGTTTGATTTGGTGGGGCTGCACGGTGACCTTCCCAACATCACAATTCAGTTCCCTGACAGAAAATGGCACACTTTCGCCAATCCTCTCCCAGATTATTATCCAAGCTTGATCTCGTAGTTCTAAGCTTCCTACCAAGCTAGGCAGAGAGCATGCACCAAAGAGGCAAAGTAGATAAATTCCCCTACCTACCTTCAGTCATGGTGCAAGGGATGGAGGTTGACATTACTCCAGCAGCCATCAGCTATCTATTTTAGGAGGATAAGATTAACACTAGTTCAGAATACATGTCTAGGATTGCTGACATGAATAACCAATTTACATCGATAGTTCCTACCATTGCTTCAGACGCACCTTTCTAGGCTACAATGGGTGGCAAAATTTCTCACCGTGATCTGAAATTTGAAGCCAAGTTGTGGCTAGATTTCATCTGTGGCTGCATCATACCCTCCAAAAATGGGCAGCGGGTCAACTGGGAAGCGTCTATCCTTATAGCTTGCATCATGACAGGGGTCCCCATAAACTTTGGGGAGATTGTGGCTCTGTAAATGAAGAGGAAAGAAAGTCTAGCACCTCTATGCCATATGTCGCGCTCATTTCTCAACTGTTCTTGAAAGCTGGAGAACCATTGTTCCCAGATGAGACCCCTATTCTTGCTTCGGATGTAATCACATTAGATCAGAAAAGGGATGCTAACGAACCCAAGGTTAAGCAGAAGCAGATGCAGGCTTTTGATTTGTTGGAGGGTTCTCTGTCTCATGATTCTGTGCAGTCTCCACAAGCTCCGGATTTGAATATTCCTCACCCAGAAACTTCGGGCCATACCTCAAGATACGTACCTATGCAGGGAACATCATCCCCTCCAACATCTTCCCAATCAAGAGGTCTTCATAAGCTGGTGGAAATGACCAACTCTAATGAGAATCAGCTTCAAAAGTTGGCTAGGAGCCTACTTGCCCTCATCGCCCGAGCAGTAAAAAAGGAGATGAAGTCTATGTATGAGAGTCTTACCACATTATGCAAACGGTTAGATGTTGTGGAGCAGGCTGTCACCTCTTTTGATCTAAAGTAAGGGAGTGGAAAAGCTTTACATCCATGGATGTGCCAGATTTGAGTGCTCTTGACGCTGCAATGGCTGCTCCTTCTACAGTTTAAGTCCCTTTAGATGATTTATTCGATGTCTTGGAAGATGACGCTTAAGATCCGGGTGATAGGCTTTGATGGTGAGGCAGGAGTAGGTGCAGATGATGATTGTGTATGATTAGGAGTGACCTATTCAGGGAGTCTCTCGCCCCCTTTATTTTGCATGCCTACATTGGGGACAATGTTGCCTTTAAGTTGGGGGTGGGATAAGTGTTTTATCTGGGGGGTTATTTTTGTCTTATTTTGGTGATGTTTTGATATAGTTCTTGTCGGGCTTTTATTCTTGTTATCTAATGAAGAATTGTGAGTTTTTGTCGAGCTCAAATTTTTTTAGTAGTGTCGATTATTGCCCTTGCTAGGCTGGTTGTGTTGATAAAATTTTGAATGAATAAAATAAATGATGTTAGTGTGTTAGTGCTGAAAAATGGGTCCTTGGTTTGAATTGTGAAATGTTGTTTTATGACCAAAACTCTTTTGTTCGCCTACGTAAATAGTAGAATAGTAATCAAACTCGAATGGTTTTCTTCATACCACAGTTCTTTCCCAAGGAGCATTTTTCTTTTTCTTTTCCTTTGCTGTAGAATTGGGTTGGCACTTCCCGATGATAGATTGTGAGGCGACTCTCTTGAGGAAAATGCCATGTCTTTATCAAGTCTTTTGTGTAGCTATTTTGAGAGGTACCACCAAAATTTTTGAAATGTGGCATGAAAATGAGGAAAAAAGGGGCATTTGAAATGAGAAATGTAGCACTCTATTGTCATACATTGTAGATTACTTGTTTGGCCTATGAATTCACATTCTCTAATTGTCTTGAATCAATATCTTGTGATGATAGTGACTTTTGGTGGAATCTTTGGGTGTGATGCCTTGTGTGGTAACGATCTTTGGTGAATCTCATGCATAGCTTCTTGTCTAGAACTTGCCCTAAGTGTGACTCGAGGTGAAATCCTAGATGTACCTACACTTTGAACATGATTTTAGGCTTTCATTTGACTAGTCACTCTACCCAAAATGGCCTCCAAAAATGACTTTCGTTGCTAGCCAATGTTGAGCCTTTTAAACTATTTATTTTTGAAAACCGCATTACAGGCTGATGTCCCTTTTTGATCCCCTCTTCTTGGCATCCATCCTCCCTAATTGCTAGTGGTCAGCGAATGAAAGAAAATGGGGGCTGAAGACCCAAAGGACTAGGAGGAGATAAGGAGATATGTGAGCAAGAGGCAAAAAGCCTAAGTTTAGGTTCTTCAAGAAAGGAGGATATATAAGAAACATAAGTCTGAGGTAGCACTAAATTATGAGAAAAAAGAATGAAATGATGAGCTAAGGAACCTTAAGCTACCAAAAGAGAAAAAAGAAATGAAATGGTGTTACCTATTAATTAGACAAGGCTTAAAGTGATAGCCAAAGTAGCTACAAGGAAGACATTTGAACAATTAAAAAAAAGAAAAATGGTTGCAAACGGAGGAATAAGGTGGAGCAATATAAAAATAGTTAGATGGGAAAGGTTGAACTGTTCATATTAAGTAATTAGGGAGGATCTAGTCACTAGAGCCAAATAATGGTCTCACCATTACCCCTAGCCTTCATCATGACCCGAAAGGCCAAATTGATTTTGAGTGTAGTTTCTCTACATTAGAGGCGAATTACACGAAGGGCAAGCCTATGGGTCGAGTTGTGTGCATTAAGATTTCTCTTGGAGAGTGAGTGTGACCATCTTATTCTGAAATCCGTTGTGTGTGCATTAAGTCATGATAGAAAAAAGGGATTCTTTCCTTGGTGAGTGACATCATTCCTTTTGAGGACACAATTGCATTAAGGTAAAGGTATGATTGAGGCATGAGTAGTTCGAGCTCCTAGGCATGCTTTGAATATGCAGTGATTATGAATTGAGATGCTATGTGTATTTCTTTGGATAAGCCATGCCCTTGTTTTAAAATGAAAGCATTTGTAAATCATTCCCTTGAATTGTGGTGGCGACATGAAATGTTGCCATGTATTTTTCTTTGATCTCTTTGGGAAATTTGCTTCTCTTTTTTGGTTAGTTACTGAGCATTTTTTGGATTGTCATGGATTAAGTTGTCATTAGTATCTAAACTCATATGGAGTGGCATGTTTCTTAAGTGATATGAATTGCTTTACTTGAGGACAAGAAATAGTACAAGTTTGGGGGTTTTATGAGTTGGTAATTTACCAACTCATTAGGCTCTTGAGCATGAGCTTTAGCTCAGTTTTCAAGTCATTTAAATGAATTTTATGCCCTTTTTTTTCTTTTTATATGTAGGTATCTGAGTTAAAGAGGAAGAACAAGAAGTGGAGTAAAAAGGATGAAATCAGGTGAAAATCGGCGGTCCACTAGAGGATATCGGTGAAACACCGGTCAAACACAGATGACCACTGACTTGAATAGAATATGCAATCGTAGACCACGGACATTAACCGGCAACTCGCCGATCAAATTGCCTACAGGTGTTTTCACTTTTTGGACTAAGGAGTAAAGGAATCGGCTGATCACGGATAAAGGTTGGCGAACCGCCGAAGGTATTGCCGAATGGTCCTGGAAAATTACTGGAAGTGCAGAAAATGATGGATGGCGGTTTGCGGAATGCAACTGGTGAACCGCTGGCTCCCCCACAAGTGACAAAATGCTTGAATAGGGGCAATTACGTCCAGCACTCGAAAAAATAGGAGATTGGTTTCCCTATTTTTGCATATAGTCTATAAGAAAGTACTCTGTACAAAAACATTTATACTTGTTAGCTTTTTGGAAATTCCTTTTTCCTTGAAAAGACAAGAACTTTATTAGAGGACATTGTTGAATATTTCTTTTCTTATTTTCATCTTTTTCCTTAGCAAGGTATATCCATTGTTGCAGACATATTTTGAGTTTGATTTTTCTTTCTTTTATAAATGAGATCATTGACTTTATTGATGGACATACTCTTTACTTTCTTAATCATGAGTAGCTAAATCATCAACTAGAGGTGTGTGATGATGGGTGCTTAATTAGATTGAGTATTTCTAGATTCATCTTAGTTCTCTCCAATTTATAATTGAGTTCTCTCCAATTTATAATTGATGATCCATAGTTAGAAATGTTGATCTGCTTCTCTTAATTGATTTTAGCTTGAAAAAAAAGAAGAATTCAAGTATTGGGAGTGAATTTAATGATGTGATTTTGTGGAGTTGGGCTATAAATAGACAAAACCCATGTTCATAATCCAAATTAGTAGTTGATGGCTAGAAATAGCTCAGCTATTAACCCAAACTCTGTTAGGCTAATCGAATTGTGTCTTGAGGTTTGAAAGGACTCGAGAAAAATGCATCCATGAGGTTGAAAAACATAGGGGTGCCATCTCATACGAATTTATTTACACTTATTCTCAATGACTTGATGAGCTTGCATATCCTTATTTTATTAGCGCCCCATCTACACCACACCTCTAGTCTTCTCTCATTATTGTCTATCAATTTTGGTTATTTTTGCTATTTTAGCAAGATGCTTTGAAATCCACAATATTGTTAACTTCATTTTCCCACTAAAAATTTACTATTTTATTTCTCTTGATTGGTGCGAGTTAATTCAAATATCCTAAAACAATGCTTGCGCAAATCATTCACTAGTCTCTTTGGGATTCGACCCCGACATTCATCCGGAATATTTGTTTTGATATAATGCTCAGTTACACTTTCTATTAATGACAAGTGTATTTGAGTGTTATCCATCAGCAACAGAGACCCCCAACACCCTTGTCAACCAATGCTCCTACATCCAGGCCCCATAAGGATCGAAGGGGTGGAGCATCAGGCTTCCAGACTCAGAGTCATGCCTCCAGCAGCCACACTTTTCTAGTATGTTTAAGTGTTGTAAGAACCATCTGAGAAAGTTTCGTATTTGCAAGGAGGGTTGTTTTGGTTGTGGCCAACTGGGTCACAAGTTGAGAAATTGCGTGTTATGGGATGGGGGAAGGCCCAGTCCACTACATCAGCAGCTCTACCAGGTCACTTAGCTCAGTATGATACTACCTTTAGTACAGGAGGCGGAAAGTGCCAGAACCACTTCTATGCCCTATCCTCCTGTTAGGACCAGGAGAACTCACCTAACGTAGTCACTGGTATGTTACATCTCTTTCAGATATATGTGTATGCTTTACTAGATCCAAGAGCCATACTTTCTTTTATGAATCCTCATTCCCATCCAGTTTTATATTAATCCAGAAATTCTCTCAAAGTCATTTTCAGTCTCTACTCCGGTTGGTTAGTTAATTAGAGCCAGCCGGGTGTATAGGGATTGTCTGGTCACAACGTTACATAAAGTCACCTTAGTTTATCTAGTAGAATTTGATATGGTCGATTTTGACCTCATCCTTGGCATGGATTGGTTACATTCTTTCTATGCCTCAGTTGAGTGTAGAACCAGAGTCATTAGATTCCAGTTTCCTAACTAACTAGTCCTAGAGGGGAAGGGTAGTACTTCAGCACCTAAGGGTTAGTTTATCTCATTCCTTAAGGATAGAATAATGATATCAAAGGGGTGCATCTATCACTTCGTTAGGGTCAAGGATTCTAGTTTCGAAATCCTAACTCATTAGTTAGTTCCAGTCGTCAGTTAGTTTCCAAACGTATTTCCCAAAGATCTTCCTAGAGTCCCTTATGATCAGGAAATAGACTTCAGCATAGACCTTCTTCTAGATAGCTAGCCTATCTCAATTCCTCGTTACAAAATGGCTCTATTTAAGCTTAAGGAGTTAAAGGAACAGCTGAATGACCTTCGAGATAAGGGCTTCATCAGACCCAACATCTCTCCATAAGGTGCCCCACTCCTATTCATGTGAAAGAAAGTCGGTACACTCAAATTGTGTATCGACTATCGTTATCTAAAAAAGGTCACAATCAAGAATAGGTATCCTCTAACCAAAACTAATGATATGTTCGACCAACTCTAGAGAGATAGCTATTTTTTTACGATAGATCCCAGATCAGGATACCACCAGCTCAGGGTCAAAGAATGTGACATTCCTAAAATAGCCTTTAGAAATCGGTATGATCACTAAGAATTTGTAGTTATGTCTTTTGGACTAACCAATGTTCCCACATCTTTTATGGATCTGATGAATAGTGTATTCAAGCAGTACCTATAAATGTTCGTTATTGTCTTTATAGACGATATTCTATTTTGCTCTAGAATCTACAAGGAGCATGCAGACCATCTGAGAATAGTTTTTTAGATTCTTAGGGACCGCCCGTTTTTTGCTAAATTTAGCAAGTGTGTATTCTGACTGAAATAAATTGCATTCCTCGATCATATGGTCTCCAATGAGGGTATTCAGGTGGATCTCCAAAAGATAGAAGTAGTCAAGGACTGGCTAATACCCACCTCTCCATCAGACATTAGGAGTTTCTCGGGCCTCACCGGTTGCTACATAAGGTTTGTAAAAGGATTCCCCTCCATTGCTTCTCCTTTGACCAGACTAACTCAAAAAAAGGTGAAGATTTAATGGTTTGATGCATGTGAGAAGTGTTTTCAGGAGTTGAAGACTTGACTCACTACTGCCCCAGTTTTGACTCTGCCATAAGGGTTAGATAGGTTCGTGATCTATTGTGATGCCTCCAGAGTTGGCTTTGGTTGTGTTCTGATGCAGAATGTTAAAGTCATAGCTTATGCCTCCAGACAGTTCAAGGTTTATGAAAAGAACTATTCGAGTACGATCTTGAGCTAGTGTCGGGGTATTTGCCTCTAAGATTTGGAGGCACTACCTATATGGGGTTCATGTGGATGTTTTTACTGATCATAAGTGCCTATAGTATGTGTTCAGTTAGAAGGACTTGAATATGCATAATTGAAGGTGGTTAGATTTGCTGAAATACTATAATATGAGTGTGTTGTATCACCCCGGCATGGCCAGTGTAGTGGATGATGCCCTTAGTAGAATGTCTATAGGGAGTGTTTCTCATGTAGATGAGGCTCAAAAGGAGCTGGCAAAGGATATTCACAGACTGTCTCAGTTAGGGGTCTAGTTGATTAATTCAGTAAAAGGTGGAGTTGTAGTCTAGAGTGGGTCAAAATCCTCCTTGGTGGTGGTGGTTAAGTCGAAGCAGGATGAAAACCCAATCCTACTCAAATTGAAGGAAACTGTCCTAAAGAAAGAGGTGGAAGAATTCTCCAAAAGGGGAGATGGTGTGCTCTGTTACCAGGGCAGATTGTTTGTTCCCAATGTAGATGATTTCAGGCAGAGGATACTAACGGAAGCTCATAGCACTAGTTTCTCTATCCACTCAGGTGACACAAAGATGTACTGTGATCTATGGGAAGTCTACTGGTGGAATGGCATGAAGGACATTGCAGAATTTTTGGCTAAGTGTCCAAATTGCGAAAAAGTCAAGGTTGAACATTAGAGAATTGGGGGTATGACCCAGGATATTTGCATTCCTACTTGGAAGTGGGAAGAAGTGAACATGGATTTTATTACATGTCTACCTCATATGCACCGACAACATGACTAAATATGGATGGTTGTAGACTGGATGACTATGTTAGCATATTTCCTACCAGTTAAGACCACTACTCAGCAGAGGATTATGCTTTACTATACATCCAGGAGTTAGTAAGACTGCATGGAGTCCCCTTTTCCATCATTTCAGATAGGGGCAATTGTTCATCGGGCACTTCTAGAAGTAATTTTAGAAGGGACTTGGTACTCTGGTCAAGCTGAACATAACTTTTCGCCCACAGACAGATGGATAGGCTGAGCAGACCATTCGTACTTTGGAGGATATGATGACGTCTTGCACGATTGATTTCAAGGGTAGTTAAGATGATCACCTACCTTTGATCGAGTTTGCATACAACAACAGCTACCACTCCAGTATTCAGATGGCGGTTTAGATCTCCTATTAGGTGGTTTCAGATTGGTGAATCTACCTTTATTAGGACATGATTCAGTACATGAGGCCATGCAAAAGATTCAGCTTATCAGGGAATGACTGAAAACAGCTCAAAGCCGATGGAAATCGTATGCAAATGTTAGGAGAAGTGAGATGGAGTTTTCTGTGGATGATTAGGTATATCTAAAAATTTCACCTACGAAAGGGGTGATGAGGTTCGGGAAAAAAGGAAAGCTCAATCAAAGATATGTTTGTCCGTATAAAATACTGAGACGTATTGGCAATATGGCTTATGAGCTAGATTTTCCTACGAAATTAGCATTGGTGCATCCAATCTTCCATGTGTCCTTGTTTAAGAAATGCATTTGTGGTTCGACCTCAATAGTGCCTTTAGAGAGCATTCGTATAAAAGATAGTCTCTCTTACGAAGAGGTTCCAGTTCAGATTCTTGACCGTTAGGTTCATAAGCTGAGAAACAAGGAGGTCTCTTCAGTAAAGGTTTTATGGAGGAATCAACCAGTTGAGGGAGCTACATGGGCGGCTGAATTAGATATGATGGCTAGATACCCTCACTTTTTCCCTTCTAGATCCACTTCAGCAATTCCTACTTAGTACTCTATTCATATCCATACTTATTAACTTTATTCATGTCTTAGTATGCATCCTAGTTGCATGAATTTAGTTAGTATGTCTATCTAAGTTTGGAGTCAGTCACTCCTTCGGTACACAGTTTATAGTCTTCAGTCTGGGATTGCAGCTCTTTCCCTAATCTTTCCAACTTACTTAGCCTTAATTCGAGGATGAATGTTCCAAAAGAGGAGATATTGTAACACCCCAAAAGTTCCTTAGATCAAACCCAAGATTTGAAATGAAAAACTAGAAAGAAACTAGAAAAAAATTTCCTCACAAGGACTCAACCAATGAGTCGTTATCAGGATCAATGAACCGTCAGAAGAGTCATTGTCAGTTCTGTAAATTTTCTCTCAGGTACCAACGAGGCATAGAATGACCCATTGTATGAAGCTACGAGTCGTCTTGTCGCTCATTGTAACCCAGTCCAAAAACCTATCAAATCCTTCTTCCAAATAATGAGCCGGATGATGAGTCATTGTTGGATTTAACGACTTGTCCTATGAAGCCATTG
>JACEIK010004583.1:4410-34290 GCA_018107945.1 Datura stramonium | reverse complement strand
TTGATAATATATGCCCAGCAGATAGAAGCAGAGCAGATGAAGGAGAAGGAGAGTGAGGCCGAGAGGGCTAGGACACGGAGCTATGGGCATTTCAAGCAAATATCTAGTGGTGGACACCTCCATTAGCCCCACCGAAGGTCCTCAACCCTAGATTCATCATTAGCTAGTGTTCTATCTAGATCTCGAGGAGATCAAAGGAGCAGGGCATCAGGTTCTAGGGGCCAAGGAGCACAACAGTGCTTGGTTGGCTCAGATGTTTGCTTCGGGTATGGAAAGCCCAGACACTGGCACATGGATTGTACTTTATCTAGGCAAGATGACAGTAGAGTCTAGGTCCCAGCCACCATTTCAGCAGCTCTAGAAGCTCACCAATCTCAATAGGGAGCCTCTTATAGTGCGGGTGGTGGACAGCGCCAGAATAGGTTTGATGAGTTGGTAATTTACCAAGTCATTATCTTTTAAGAATGAGATTTTGCTATGTTTCAAATTCATTTTGGAATATTTTATGCCCTTTCTCTTTGATTTTACAGGTATTTAATTTAAACAAGGAAAGAAGAGGAATTCGACTAAAAGAAAATGTTGGAAAAAGAAGACTTGTGGTTCACAGGTTGGCACCTACAAAATGCAAGTTCCATGTAGAGTCGCACTGGTTGGAAGCTGAAGAGAACCTACAAAACATAGGTACAACCACTTGACACACCCAGTTTACACTGACCCAAAGATGCAAGAGACTTGTGTCTCACAAATGGGCACTTGCGAAACGCGGATGCCGTGCAAATGAGCTCCGTGCTGGAAATGGTAAAATTGTCTAGCTATGTTTCCAAGTTAAAAAACGAGAGTACGTGCACAAGGCAGACGAGTAGAATTTCCCTAATTTGTACACACCCTTGATAATAGGAAGGGAAGAAATTTTTTAATATATCACATTATAGAGAAAGAAGGATAGAGAGAAGTGAGAGCTTTTCTTTCTTCTTCTTCCAGTTGCTAGGGAAAATACCCAATATTGAAGCTCATTTTGATGCTTGAGTTTGATAATAAATGATGAATGATTATGAATCATTTATTGGTATAATCTTCTTATATTCATTCATGAGTAGCTAATTTTATTGCTAGGGGTGNGTTTAGAATGGATTGGGTGTTGTTTCTTTAGTCTTAGAATCACTTATTTTGCATGAATTTATTGTTTTATCTAAGTTTCAATTGAAATATTTATGGTTGCAAATATAAATTGTGTTTACTTATCTTTTTTTGGCTTTAGAAAGAGAAGTAGGATTTGGGTGAGAAAGCAATAGTGGAAAATTGAGTTTTGACAGTGTGGGGTTGGGCTGGAGATAGCCAAGACCCATTTTCATAACTCATTCAAGAGTTAAGGCTAGATATAGCTTAACTCCTCTCCAAGTTTACATGGGTAATTTGTTATGTGACCATAGTGTTCGAGAGAACTCAAGCCAAACCCAAGTGGTTGAAAAACATCAGGTACAGCCTTGTCCATGGATATTGATGCTTGTAATTGGTTCTTTAGATTTATCAATTAACCCCAATCCTATAGATGACCCAAAAATAACACATCCCTAGTACTTCCTCTCATTGTTGATTCAATTCACATTTCCCTATTTTGTTATTGCTTTTAGAGTCACATAGTGATTTTATTTTCACCCAAAATTTACTTTACAAGTTCTTATACAATGAGACTAGTTAGTTCCAATTGATTTACAACTTTATTAGAAATCATTCTCCATTCCCTTTGGATTCGACCGCGACTCATAGTTGGGTAAATAATATTGCATACGACCATATACACTCTCTCACTTTGAGGAGTTGATTTGGACATTATCAATTTTGGCGATATTGCTGAGGAGTAGGCATTGATAGTCTAGAGTTGTTTGTTAATTTGAACAAGTTAAACATCTTGTGTTTATTTACATTAGTTGTCGTTTTCTCTGCTAGTTTATGTTGAACTTCATGAGCCAAGACTCTCAAGTAGGTTTTGTTGACGGCTACATGGACTAGGATGATGAGCCGATGTTGCCCGACATAGCTGGTGCTATTCGCCTACCACCTATGGTAGGGAATTTCGTCTTCCATGTGACGAGCATCATGCTACACTTTTTGAAAATAAAGGGATTATTTGGAGGGCAACCAAGTGAACATGCCAATAGGCACCTCTGATGTTTTCTTGAAATCTGCCAACCCATTAATATTACCAACATTAGCAAAGAGTCAATTCGGCTAAGGTTTTCAAATTCTCCTTAAGGGGTGAAGCCATTTTTAGTTAGAAAAGATCCCCCCGGGTCAATAACTTCACAGAAAGAGTTGATAGAGGCCTTTTCGACAGATTCTTCCCTCCCTCAATGATGCTTCAAGTAAGGGACAAGATTACCAATTTAGGCAACTTCTAGGAGAGCCACTGGGGTGATATGTGGCGCCGCTTCAAAAAATAAGGTTGCGATATGCCCCAACCATGGTTTGTCGAATGGAGTCTTACTTCAAAGCTTCTATTGTTCCCTATACTTGATCAACAAGTTTTTGGTCAACAACCTTGCGGGTGGGTCTCTTATGGACCAAACATTCAGATTGGCTAAGGCTCTTCTTCATTGTATGACCAAAACAAATAGAGCATGGCACACTAGAGAGACTGATGTGTCCCCAATTGGTACCGCTTCCAATCTTATAACTACTGAAATTAGAAAGCATGACGTGGAAAGAGATGAAACCTTGGAAAAGATGATGACCCACCTTGAGGTAATGAATAAACATTTTATGGGGGCTGGAGCCAAGAGTGTGAATGTTGTAGGGACCCAAGGGCATGGTCAATATGAGGCAGATGTTTCACCTCCTAGATATGATAAGGATTGTCAATAGATGGATGGTCTGATAGAGGGTTCTCGTCAAGGACACCAGGATGCCAACCAAGGCCCTTGGCACCCTCTAGATGAGAATCAAGGTTGGAGAGGTCATGAAAATCTAAGTTAGAATGATAGAAATGTATACGGGGAACCGGGAGCAAAATCGAGGATATCATAGTAGCACAAATCCATTAATACCTCTTCCCAGAGTAGATGTAGCCCAAATGAAACCAGGGGTAAGTGATGTTGGCAATTCAAATATCGAGAAGATACTGGCAAATGTGTTAAAAAGAGTAGAGTCCATCGATAGTGGAGTGAAGGAATTAAAAGGGGAGGTGTCTTACCTTGCCCAAACTATGAGCTCTCATTTGGCCAACAACAAGCATTTAGAGGCTTAAATGACCCATCTCTCAACCCAAATGAACCCTCGAATGAACGGAACCCTTTCGAGTGATACTATACCAAATCTAAATAAGGATAATCATTGCATGACTATCGTCACGAGGAGTGGAAAGTGATCACGCTCAAACCACACTTCCAACTGAAGTATGAAGCGGAGTTGTCAATGAAGAACCCAACTAGAGGTTGAGGTTGATCCCATAGGGAATATGGAAGATCTAGATTACAGTCGGTAGATCAACTTGGATGGTAATTACTTTACAGTGGGGGAATTCTAATAAAAAGAAATAATAAAAATAAGCAACAGTCAAGATTATAGTTTTGAATCAATAATTAAAGGATAACTAGGGTTTATGTTCCCGATGGGTTCATAACAGCTTGAGGTATACACTCGTGATCTTTACCAATACTTACTTACAGAACTGATAACTTAGATTCATTCAAACGATTGACCAATCACCGTGAATGACTATCCTCAATTAATTGACCATGTCTCATGAGTTTTCAAACTAACCATTATCACTAAGTTCCCGAATGTACTATCTGCTGACCAAACTCAGGTGCTTACTGTGTGATCATCCAAGATCAATGCTCCGTTGTAATTCTCTTTCCTAATCTCTACCTCTTCGTTAAGCAAGTAAGGGAATTCAGGAACTTTTTATAATGTTGTACACGCTAAGAATCATTAAGATGAAGAAGATACAATATAAGTAATTGGTATTAGTTTAGAATCACTTTGTGCAACCTAGCTGATTAATCCATGGTCCCCACAACCCTAGTTATGGAAGTTTTGGCCTCTCATAGTTGTGGGTTGTGATTTATGTTCATTGTTGAAAACATATAAAAATACTTACAAAAATGATTGAGAAAAACAATCTTCAATTAAACCACGAAATCTTGAATAACAAGTAGCAAGAGCAAGATGAATTCAAGAAAAAGGTTGATTACAAGGTTGAACCAACTCAATTTTATCTCACAATGATATCCAATTCGCTACTATAATTTTTTCCTCGTAGAATTAAGTCTATTAGTCTTCTCCCTATGAAAAATAAACATAAAAAATATTTATAGAGACACGAATCCTTTTCCATAACTAACGAATTTGCTTCCATATGGTCAATACGACCTCATCATGGATCCACCTCGACTCGTAGGGGCTTCTCTCAGACTGTGGCATCAACTGTGGCTTGAATGTTGGATGAATTTTAGTAGTGTTGGGCCAAGGTACGATTCTTACCAACTGCTACGGCTTCATTACATTGGCACTCAATCTTGCTTGATCTGAACATTTTAACCATTTTCTAAACACTTCACATGACCGGTATAGATGCGACTCATTACCTTCATCTCATGAGTCGTAGGTGCTCTGTGCGAGGATCAGCCTTTAGTGCAATTCTTACGGATTTCATCATGAGGCGGCTTATCAAAACTCCTACCACCATGGTAGTCGTTACAAGTCTCATAAATTCAAGCTTCCAGGTTATCTTTCGGTTTCTCATCAAAGCCCTCGGTAGGACTCGTATAGTCCATCCTACGGATCGTACTGTGGTCTTTTGCACCTTTTGCTTTTAGCTTCCTTTTGAATTTATTGTTCCAACATCCCATTTATCTTGGAAATCAAAGGAAAAGATATTAATATCCATACTCTGTTTACCTAATCCATTACTATTTTCTTAGTTTTGTGCGTCAATAGTCTTGTAAATTCATAGCATATTAGAAAGATTGTAGCCGATGGGGGTGTTAAGGCCAAGAAAGTTGTTAATCTGAAAGCAAGTGATGAAGTGGTGATACGATTTGCCAAGAGCATAGATTTGTATTGACAATGAGGAAGAACTATAGGAGGAAGGAGTAGATGTTCCTGATGAGAATGTTGCTGTTGAGAAAGAGGGCGAAGTGCCTCTCTTTATACGAAAACCAAGAGCCTAGACTTCCACCCTCATACCCTCAGCGGTTGGATAAAAGAGGAACAACCAATTTGAAAATTCATTGACATGTTCGATGAAGTTATCCGTAAATATATCATTTGTGGGTGCATTGTTTCAAATGCCTAGCTATGCCAAATTCATGAAGGAGCTTTTGGAAAAGAAGAAGATTGTGGATGTGGGAACACTGGAGGTGTCACATCATTGTAGTGCTATGATGGCCAGCAATCTTGCTTGAGAGAGAAGAGGGCCCGGGCGTTCACCATTCCTTGCACCCAATGAATTGTAAATTTTCAACAAAGTGCTATGTGATCTTGGAGCAAGTATCAACCTAATTCTGTTTATGATCTTTTAAAGTTAGGTTTGGAAGTCCAAAGACCTACAACAATGAGGCTATTAATGGTCGGTAGCTATCAAACCCCCATAGGAGTTCATGAGGATGTCACGGAGTACGTGTGGATAAGTTCATACTTACATTCGACATTGTCATGTTAGATGTTTATTTGGATGTTGAGATGCCCATCATATTGGGTCGACCATTATTGGAAATGGGAGCGCTAGTTGATGTGAGCTGGAGCTAAGTTTCGGATTGGTGGTGAGGAAGTCACCTTCAATGTATGTAAACCTATGTAACCCAAAGAAATTTAAGGTGATTGTTGTCATGATGATGAGGAGCAAGGGAATGATTATATGGATGAAGTTGATGAGAGGATGATCCTCACGATGAGTGATACTTGGTGTTGCATCCGTCAAGCCACGACATTAAGTAAGGTGCTTCTTGGAAGGCAACCCAAAAGTGTTTTGAGTTTCGGAGTTTTTTATGTTTTTGTTATTTTTGGTATTGTAGGATGATTTGATGAAAGACCAAGTGAAAGAAAAATAGGGGACAAGTTGCTTGAGGCACATTGAAAGCAGGTGCTAATGTGCAGATGCAGTGCAGACGCAAAGAAGGAACCAAAAAGTGGAGGAAAATAGAAGGCTATATGTGCCTCACTGTGGCATAAGTTAGATGCAAAGCTAGGCCAAAATACCTAGCAAGTGCGGGAAAAGAAGATGACTGCGAAAGACACACGCAAAATATGGTGCAAACTGGCGAAGCACAAGCATATCGAGGTGTATGATACTAAACAGGAGTAGAAAGAGGCCACCTATGCTTGGAACTGCAATTTGTGGGTGCCCTCCTGCCTTCTGAGGCTTGTGCGAGCACGGGGTATGGTACGTTTAATTTTTGCAGGCTGACTCATTGACCAAACCCCACACATGGCTTCAACCCAAACCTTTTAAATCCTCCCACATCCATCCATTCTCTTTACCTTTTATCTTCCTATAACGCCTCTACCAACCATTATCTTCCCCATTAAACAACTTATTCCCACCTTCACATTCACCAATCCACTCACTGCTTCCACATGGTCCATCCTCCTTTCACCATTTTCTCTTGTAACTCGCTACTCTCTATAACAAAGCACAATAAGTTCAAGTTTTGGGTTATTTTGGTTAATTGGGAGAAAAGTTAAAGTTCTCCAGTTATTTCTTCTCTCATCTCATTTGAGTATGTTTTCTTCTCACTCTTATTCTCCATGAATCTTTTTGATTGGCACAAAAGAAATATGCTAGTTTTTGAATTCTTCTTTACCCATATTTCCCCATTACCCCTCATGTGTTCTTCATTCTATAGCTAGCATTGATTGTTGTGGGTATTATTATTTGTGTGTGGGGGGTTCATATTGCAAAAAAATCATATGGGTAGAGATTCTTATTCATAATGTTTGAACTTTCACTTTGTTCATATGTCTTGAGATGTTAGTTGGGGGTGAAATCTAAGTAACCCATGTGTTTGGAATGTATGATTTTTCCTGATGAAGGATAGGTTGACGTCCTTCAGCAGGGAAAATCACCATTCTTTTCAACTTTCATACAACTTATGAATGAAATATGTTGTGAGTGAGTTGTATAAGCTGTAAATTGAGTGGGATATTTTAGGTTTGGATTGGAGCACTTGATGTTCCCAATGATAGATGGGGTAAAATTCATCTTAAGGGAAGGAGTTAAGTGGTCCCAATGGATTTATTGGATGTCTAGTTGATTGATAGACCTTTGGGAAAAGCTGGCATTACCCGTAAGATGTGATATTCTCGTGCTTGTGAAAAAATGGTAAAATTGGAGCATGAAAAATCCCTTTGTTGTATGTAAACACTGCGAATCAGTGGATTCCTACAATGCAGGATGTAGTAGGTAGGGATTTAGTGTCAGGTGACTGCCTCCTTCCTGTGTTAGAACACCTTGAACAATGAATCGGTACATGAAAAATGCAGGTGTAACGCAGGATCCATAATTCTTCTTGAAGTTTTTCGTAGACACCAACGTGCACCTACGAACCATGGGTCTCAACTTGCGAAATGGGTGTAATGAGTGTTGCCAGTTATGACTATGTGTTTAATTTTTGCCATCTAGTCTTTCTAATTTTCTTCCTTATAATAGTATAGTTGTTTCCCTTTTACTTCTCATAAAACACCACAAAAAGAGTTATTATATTTGTGGCAATATTTGTGGCACTAACATTTGTCTTGTAGCATTATGAATTCTTCTAGGCAAAAGAAAAAGGAAGGCCCTTACACGCATCCAAAAGTAAAGGGAATGGCAGGTTAAAGAAACCCAGTCTCTACCAACACTAGGGATTCTATCATCTGTGTGTCCCTAACATGAAGAAGCACTACCTCACATCGCTTTGAAAGGACAATCGCTCTGAAGCACTTCAACCGCGGGGCGGGGATGACTTCCCCAAAATAAATGCCCAATTCAATGAGAGGCATTGGCACATGTTCACGAGGCTTTACTAAACTATTTCCTAAATCTAGCTCAGGAGTTCTATGCACTTATATCAAGCGAGGCAAGATGACATGAAGCACAAAGGGAAAGTAAATAAATTCCCTACCTTCACTCATGGTTTGAGGTATGTAGGTGTACATCACTCTAGATGCCATTAATTTTATCTTTTGGAGGATGAGATTGACCCGAGGATGGAATTTGCAACGAAGGTGGCAAAAAACGAGATCAATTTGGGTGGGTGGCGGGCATCATTTCCAATGGTCGGCGGTAGGCCACCGTGGGAGGAAAAATTGCAAGGCAAGACCTCAAATTTAAGGCCAAACTATTTTTGGTTGTTTGTATCCGTATTATGCCATCCCAAAATGATCTACGGGTAAACCATGGCCAAAACCATACTATTTTTTTATTTTTTTTAGGTGCCCATAAATTTTGGTGAAGTGGTGGCCACCTGAATGAAAACAAAGGCTAGACACCACGGTCTCTCCATGCCCTACCTAGTGCTCATAAGACAACTTTTCAAGAAAGAAGGTCCCTTTATTTCTAGATGAAAAGCCTATCTTTTCTAAAATTATGGTTGGTGTAGAGAATAAAGGGATCTTGATGCTCCTAAAAATAAATGAAAGAGGCTACAAGCTTGGGATGCACCCAAGGACTCAACCTCTCATGACATAGACTCAAACTTCTATAGATCTCGACCATAATGGCGAACCCCGAAATGTGGGGGCATGCTTGTCGAGAGGCACCACTCCATGGGTCTTCAACCCCTCCTCCAACCTTTTGACCAAGTGGGATCAAGGCGGCAGAAATGACACGATCACATGAAAAACAATTCTAAAAGTTTGCTCAAGACCGACCAGCTCCAAAGGTCAATGAAGTAGGCAATCGGAGTGTTTGAAATATTGCACAAGTTGTGCTCCCTCGTGGATGTGGCCGAAGGAGAAGTATCATCTCTCCAAGCTGATATGAGAGAGCAACGAGAACAACACACCCATGGCCATCGACATGAAATTCTTACAAGGCCATGACTTCCCCATGTTGGCAGGAACTATTGATGACTTTTTTGTGGTCTTTGATGAGGAAGACACGGCCAGGAGAAAAGATGACCGGTGACGAGAATGAAGAGGTTGATGATGATTTTGAAGAATAGCCGATTTAGGGAGTTCTTACCCATCCTTGTTCTTACTTTGTACATTGAGGACAATATAAATTCTTAGTTTGGGTTGGTGTGTCTCTCTTGTTAGCTTTTTATATCTCTTGCATCCCCTATCGGGCTTAATTTCTTATTGTGTTGATGTTTTTAAATGTGGTGTAGTTGAATGAATGCCCTTGTCGAGCTTGTGTTAAAATACGAATCTTGTATTGACATGTTAAATTCCTTTGATGGGTAAATTTTACATTGCCAAATGTTTCATGACCCATATTTCCTAATCGTGTTTGTTCATAATAGATAACAATTTTTTTTCTTTTCTTTTGTTGATGAACTAGGTAACACTCCCGATGATGGATTGAAGGTGACTTTCTTAGGGAAAATAAAAAGTCTAGTATCTTTTTGTGTCTTTTGTTGCATTTGTTTTAACGGGTACCAAAATTATTAATTGGCATAGCAAATGAGTTTTGAGAAAAGAGCACTTGAAATTGCAAATAGGACACACTCTTGTCATGGGTTGCACATTTCTTGTTTTGATTTTAGATTTACATGCTAAATTTTCTAAAATCATAATATTTATGTGATCTTGAAAAATTTGCAAACTCCTTGGATTGTGATGCCTTGTGGGGTAAAGTCTTTAGCGAATTCTCATGTATAATTGTCTAGAACTTCTCCTCCTTGTTACTCAGGAGAAATTCTAGATGTGGCTACATAGAACATGATCTTAGGCTTTATTTGGATATTCACTTCACCCAAAATGACCTCCTTGAACATCTATCTTTGCTAACCAATGTTTGAGCCTTTGACCCTTTTCTTTGGAAACCACATTACAAGTCTATTACCCTTTTATAAAAACTCTCTTGGCACCCATCCTCCCTAGATGCTAATGTTAAAAGAATGAAAATTTGGGCTTGAAGCACACAATTTGAGGGAGAATAAGGAAGAATGAGGCATAAGCCTAAATTTGGCGGTTTGAAAAAGGGAAGAATATGTGAGGATTTCAATGTGAGGTAGCACCAATTTGTAGATGAAATGAATAAAGGTTGGATTTAAAAAACCTCCTATAATCAGAAAGAAAAGATTAAGTGAAGGTGCTACCTCTTGTTTAGAAGAGGATAATTGTAGAAGCCAAGGTATTACAAGGGTGGTTGTTGATAAAGAAAATAAAAATGAAGATGATGAACAAAAAGAGATAAGGTGGTGATCCCCAGTATTAAGAGGGATGTTTGCATATGTTCACAAAGGCTTTAGGGAGGTTTATTTAATAGAACTAAAAAATTTATTATCCTACCTGAGAACCTTAATTATGACCCTTAAGACCTTAGTGATTACAGAGGTAATAGCAACTCTACATTAGTGGCGAGTTACACGAAGGGAAAGCCTATGGGTCAATTTGGATGCATATGAATTTCTTTATGAGAGTGAGCACATTTTCTTTATTATATAATCCCAATATTATTGTGAAATGCATGAAATTTAATAGGACTCTCTCATTGTATGAGTGGCATCACTTTCTTGGGATATATGGTAAAGTGTGTTTCAAATTGAGAATTCTGAATGAGACAAGTGTGCTTTGAACTTGAAGGCAAATCTTAAATATGGATTGTCAATGACTTGAATATTGTTGGATCTTGTTTTGATTAGATAGGCCACTTCTTTTGAATAAAAGGAAATATTTGTGAAATATTCCAATTGTTTGTATCTCTTGAAGTGTATTGCAACATATTTGAGTCTCTTCTTTATATTGAGTTGGTGTGCAATTTTGGGGTTGTCCTATGTTTTAGCGTTCCCTTGTGCGCAACTTGTGTTATTACATGCTTAAGTCAATTTCATAATTTTGATAAAAAGCGTTGCTTGAGGACAAGCAATGGTTCGGTTTTGGAGGTTTGATTAGTTGGTAATTTACCAACTCATTAGGATTTTAAGCATGAGATTTTGCTTTGTTTTTAACTCATTTAGGAAGGTTTTATGTGTTTTCTCTTTGATTATGTAGATATTGAACTTAAATAGGGAAAGTAGATGAATTGGACTAAAGCAAAGTGTTGGAAAAAAAGAAGACCGCATAGATTGCGGGTTGGCACAATGAAGCGTGGGTTCCATGCGAAGTCGCGGTCGAAAGTTGAGGAAGAGCACCTGTGAAATGTCAGTACAACTACAAGACATACCCAGTTTCTCTGACCCAAAGCTGCAGGACACTTGTGTCTCACAGTTAACTTTGCATGGCCTGGAGATTCTTTGGATGCTTCTAAGGAAAAAATTGGAATTCGTGCGAGGTAGAGGAAAAATTTCCCTAATTTGTACACACCCTTGATAATAGGAAGGGAAGAACTTTTTGACTATATCATATTATAAAGAGAAAGAAGCTGAGAGCTTTTCTTTCTTCTTCTTCAAGTGGTTAGGGAAAAAACCTACCATTGAAGCTCATTTTGAAACTCTAGTTCTCTATTCAATGATGAATGCTTATGAATTATTTCGGTATAATCTTCTTATCTTGATTCTGAGTAGCTAATTATATTGCTAGGGGTATGTGCTTGATAGGGGTTTAGAATGGATTGGATGTTATTGCTTTAGTCTTAGAATCAGTTATTTTGCATGAATCTATTGCTTTCTCTAAGTTTCAATTGAAATATTAATGGTTGCAAACATAAATTGTGTTTATTTATTTTTCTTTTGCTTGAGAAAGAGAAGTAGGATTTTGGTAAGAAAGCAATAGCGAGAGGTGAGTTTTCATGGTGCGGTTGGGCTAGAGATAGCCAAGACCCATTTTATAACTCATTCAAGAGTTAGGGTAGAAATAATAACACTTCTTTAGCCTGGCTAATTTGTTATGAGATCTTGGGGTTCGAGAGAGCTCAAGCAAAATGTACCAAACTGGTTAAAAAACATCGGATGCGGCTTTATCCATGGCTATTCATGCTTGTAATTGGTTCTTTAGACATCAATTAACCCCAATCCTATCGACGCCCGTCAATACCACATCCTAGTACTTGCTCTAGTTGTTGCTTCAATTCATTGCCTTGTTTTGTTATTTCTTTTAGAGAGTCACATAGTGATCTTATTTTCAGCCAACATGTTGCTTCTGAGTTATTGCTCTGGCCAATGATGTTAGTTAGTTCGATTGATTTACAGCTTTAGTAGCAATTATTCCCCATTCTACGTAGTTCGATCTCGACTCGTAGTTGGGTAAATTATGTGGCATGTACGATCGTGTACACTCTCTCACTTTGAGGTAGGATGTTATCGAGTTCTACACACTCTCATCTCCTTAGAAGCGATTGCTCACCCGATGTGGTTACTCGTATGTGCAAGTATTCCATAATGATACCACGCATTCTTAGATCCATAGGCTACATTATCCTTCATGACACCTTATGTTGCTATTAGTTTGAGTTAGTCCCGAAATATTGTTAGAACCCTTCTCGAGTCTCTACTCCCGTGGAGTTAGTTAGTTTTAACTCAAAGGGTATATAGAAGTACCCATTACAATTTCTCGAAAGTCACCAGAAGCTTAGTGGAGTTAGATATGATAACAGTCATTATTTTTTGTATGGATTGGTTACATGCTTGTTATGCCTAGGTCAATTGTAGAACGATGGTAGGTTCTGTTCCATATGAACGAGTCTAGAGTAGAAGGGTGGATTCGAGTCATTGCTGTATGTCTCTTTTATTTCCTATCTAAAGTCTAGGAAGATGATCTCCATGGGTTGGACATACTAACTTCATTGGGGTCAAGGATTACCAGGTCTAAGACCACGACTCTTCGATCACTTTTCTATTGTATGTGAGTATCGATCTCTTCCCAGATGATCTACAAAGTTCCTCTATTTGCCGGAATTGACTTTGGTGCGATCTTCTCCACGATATACGGCCCATATCCATTCATCCTTGCAGATAATCACTTAGAGCTAAAGTTGAAAAAGAGCATTTGAAGGATCTCTTAGATAAGGGTTTCATCGGGCCCACAAGCCAGGCTCCATGGGTGTAACACAAAAAAGTTCCTTAGGTTAAACCCGAGGCTTACGGTAGAAAACTGCAGAAAAACAACACCAAAACTAAACAACGAACCTCATTAGGTTCCTTTGTAGGGTTCAATAGTTCATTGAATGTGCTCATTGTTTCATGTCGAGCTTCTCGGAAATTTTTCTCGAGAACACACAAAGAGTATAGACCATCATTTGATTGAACGAGCATCATTTGTGGTCACTGAAGTAGATTAAGAATTTAGGAGGAAGAATAGGAAAGCAATGGACAATGGTCCATTGTTTGGTACCCGACCCGTTCTATGGTCGTTGATTCTTCCGAGTTTGTTGAAATTTTAGGCTAAATTGGAAGCGTTCTAGTGTGTGGATTGACCTGAGCCTAATAAATTTATGAAGTAAGGTGTTAAAATTAATTCTTAAGTGGAAGAAGGGAATTGGATTCAAATTAAGGTCATAAGAAACCTCCAACACAAATTTGAGTTAAGAGCTTTTTTACCGATTGAGTTTTCGTCTAAGCTCTTACAAGGGTCAACTTCAGACGACCATATCTCCAATTTTACCAAGATTTTTTGGGTTATTCAAAATATCAAATTTAAGTACTTGAAATGTTATTTTGTACGCATCAACCGTGCTGGTGGAGTTCGGAATAAAAAGTTATGAGCAGTTTAGTGAAGCCGGGGAATAGGCATTGGACGACCCTCGGTATAGGTCGTCCTATCAAAAAACTAGCCCATCTGTTAGTTTGTTGTAACTGCTAGTTTCATGCTTTAATTCAATAGTTTGGGAAATTTTTGTAAATTCCTATGCTTTTAACTCTAAATGAAATCATTTTGGTCTTCCTTAAGATTCAGTTAAGGGATTTACCTAGCCTAAAATCCTCATCCTCTCCAAAAGATCGATAGTAGGATTTTCTCTCAAGAATGGAGCTAGGGTTCTTCTTCAAACCTCTTCTAATATTCTTGGGCTTTGCAAGACAAGTCAAGGTATCATCAATCCAGGGATGTGGAGGCTATGAGTGAGGGGTTTCTTCCACCCTTATGCCCTTTTCAAGTTGTTTGCATGATTCTCAACTCCCATGCCCAAATTTTTGAAATTCTAGGGTTAAGCCTCTTGTGGATGAATTCTTTCACGTTCTTCAATGAAATTAGTTTCCTCATGATTCAATTTATGTTCCAATGATTAATATTTTATGTACGGTATCAAATCCCTCATGAATCTATGAATTCTATGTTTCAAGTATAATTTTTAAGAACTTCTAGAGGTTTTAGCAATTCTATGTAATTACCTATGCTATGTCTATTAATCAAATTCCCTCATGTTCTAATGTATGATTTAAGTCTAATTGAAATATTTTACACTCAATTTGATTATAAATTCATGTTCTCATGCTATTAAAAATTGTTCCCTTATGAATATTTTTAATAAGAAATTCAAGCCTATGATTTATGATTTAAAGTATGATGAAAGTTAATTATGTTTTTATGATTATAATGCATGATTTCCACAAGAAACCTTCATGAATTTTATGGACTTTAGAATGTTATGATTCAATCAAGTATGCATTGCTTTTACAAGTATCATGTTTTATGATCATGGCCAACTCACAAGCCCTCCTTCATGGCTAGTCCATGTTGGTGTCGATGACTTTACGCAGGGTGCACGTGGTCGAACAAGTAGTAGTGGCTCAAGTAAGCCAAGTATCGATCCACGGGGGGATACGGGGCAAAATCACCTCCGTGTCAATTTACTGTAACTCTAAAAATACAGAATAACGGTGTGAATGAAAAGTTTTTTATATTTTGTTATCTAGAATTTATACTAAATTAAATGAATATACAAGCGAGTCGAACTAGGGATAAGAGCATGCGAAGGCTAAATGAACATGTACAGAAACTAATTATCAACATACATGGTTTATCTTTTCTCCGGTTGCTAGTCGAACTTATGCCTATGGATTAAAACTCTAGATATTGCTTAACAAGAATCATGAACCTTGCACCTACATTTACGTGATAGATGAAATTCATGTTCTAGCCATATGAAGCTAGGTTCCACACTTGACTAATATGACTTTCGGGTATATTTCTATCCTAAAGCATAGAAGGTAAAGCAATTCTCAATTTTCCCAAACTAAGAAAAGATCATATCCTATTAGTCACAACATTCCAATTTCGTGCTCTCTCGAGTGAAACCGGACTTTTTAGATGTACATTAACATTGGCCAAATATTAATGCGGTAAGAACAAGAATTAATAGAACAACCATGGAAGAAAGATGAAAAACCAAATGATCAACAATCACATATCAATAAATGGTTCTTAACCTCAGCAAGAAGTGAAATTAGCCACTCAATTGTGGATTAAACATCATCAAATGAGTGTAAATCATACAAACAATTGAAAGGAGAAGAGATAAACCTAGATTTTTCGTCCCTCCAGCTACTTTGATTACCGCACGTTCTTGCTCACAAGTCAGAATTTATTGAAAATAAACCTAAGTGTCGCTATTTATATTAGTAGGAATTTTCGAATATCCAAGCAACGTGTCACGGAGTGCAACGCGGGCATTGACTTCGTGACCGGCCCAAGCTTGCGAGCTTGCGGAAAGTGCTTAAAAATCGACCTTGGCGAGTGTGTCACGCTGCCTGGGCAGCGCGATGGCACGTCCTTGTCCTTGGAGGTGGCTGCGTGTTATGGCACGTGGCGCGATCTTTGTGCCTCTTTGCTTTGTCTGCGCGCATGCACGGCATTGGCGTGGCACGGCGCTGGACACGGCACACGCCACCAGCGTGGCACGGCACTGGCGGCCAGCCTTGCCATGGCCTCTCCTTGCCGATTTTTCGCCCGTTGCTTCCGACTCCAATCCTTTCCTTCACCAACTTCCGATTTAGTTCCTAAAAATCATCAAAACCTAAAAAACAAGGACTAATCATGTTGGTTAGCACATATATTCACATTTATATAAAATTACATGAAAATGTATAAAATGACTTAGACAACACGACTAATTCAGAGTTGTAAGCGTATCACGGGCATGATATTTTTGCAAGTGATCACAACCCCACACTTAAAGCCTTGTTCGTCCTCGAACAACCTTTTTACATCTCATGTAAATGAAGATTCACACATAACTAATCTAGCACGATGATTCAAATTACGGCTATGATGATTATGTAAGATATAAGCTAAAAATAAAGCATGCACGCTTTGATCAATGAAATGAACTACAACTATGTTAAGACTTCTTAACCTCAAAAATCGACTCTCAATCGAATCAAACTCATGCAAATCAACTGATTAAGAGATCCCACATGAACTATATCCCTCATTAAACATGTGCCCTCACGGAAAGAGAGTTACCCCATCGCACGCAAAAACAATTTTATATCACAACATGTGTGGGTACATAAATAGAATTTCACTCACTCTCTGAAATTCACATGCACCATGTAATGACCCATAAGCTTGCCCTTAGTGTTCTCCACTAATTTGAGGATGTACGAATGTAAGATCAAGAAGAACTTTTAGGTTGTAATGTACTCAGGTGTAGGTAGGTACTATTGTGATCAGTAATAGTGACTATCTTCCTAAGCGCTTTCAATACATCACGCCCTCATTGCGAACTTCCCTTCCCTTACTTCCCTTTTTATCCTTGGTAGTTTTCTTTTTCCTCTTTTGTTCCCCCATTTCTTTTAGGCACTATTAGCTCATTAGTAAGGAGTTGTATCAATAATTTTCATTCATTTGTTTTCTTACTCCCTACTAATAATCAACCATTACACACAAATCTTTTGACCTTTCTCAACTTTTACAACTTCCACTTTCCTTTCCTTTCATTCTTCTCACCCCTTTACTCTTTCAGATTTTCTTTTCAAAGCGCTTAGGAGCTTTGGATCAAATTCAAAGGGCGATGAAATGAAAATGGTTAAGCATGTTGCGGCTTTATCAAAGAATAGGCTAAGGCTCAAATAGGTGACTAGGATTAATATTTCAAGGGTAGGTAAAACGAGGGATAAAGGTGGGTTCATTCAAAGAAATGCCTAAATCATCTCCTACAATTTTACATCCTTCATTTCGTTTTATAAACACACCGAGCAGTTCTAGACATTCCATGTGCTTACGAGAATACTCAAAAAACCTTACACTCATGGCACATGCTCAATTCAAGACACATTCGGCGGACTCACGGCTAATCTGCAATTCCAAACATTAAGCTTCAATCATATTGAGTCAAATTCAAGAGCCTAAGATTCTCAAACAAAGTTATACATTTGCATGCTTCCACCCACTTGAACATACTTGCATCTCACAATCATGTATAGCACACTAACAAGAATATCAAACATCAATTTGCTATGTGTTCAAAAACCAAAACCTATGGACTAATTTTCCTCAAGGCAGTCGTCATCCATTCATCGTCGGAAAACGGTCCTAACTACGACTTCGGTTCAATGGGACTCTTCTCGGTAAAGAAACTAGAAAACAAACTAAGAGAAACCCAATGATAAATATAGTTAACGAAATTTTTAAAATATCGATAATTTCGACAAAAACTATTTACACACTAGTTAACAACATTCAACGACTGTAGATTCAACATGATAATTGCAATACGAAACATACACACAAAAAGCCCGGGGTCTGAATTTTTCGAACACAACAACGAGACATGCAATTACATACAAATCAAGATGAAACCAGCACCACCTAACTACTCCTCACCCCACTTAAAACCAAACACTTGTCCCGGTGTTCATACGATCTAAAACACAAGAGTGGGTGAGGTGAAACTCACGATCAGTCAAGTATTCCACTTCTTCATCATTCTTGCCTCTCATCTCCCATGTCTGAATCTCCCCGTCGTCCTCCTCCGACTCAACGTCGGAATCCTCGCGACGTGTCTCCTCATCGGTGGGGACATCATCATCCACGGGCTCTACAAACTGGGCCCACATGACATAAAGCCCTGGCGTTTTTCGCCAAGGTAATCTGGTGAGCTACCATAGCTCATCCTGCATTGCCCGGTCTCACGCCTATGCGCGGTAGACATCTGCATCCGAACATGCGGGCCATGTGCGATCACCAGGAGCATGTCGCTCGGCTAGTGTAAGCTTGGCCGAGTGAAGTGGTGTCAGTGCCTTAGTCTTTGTGACGTCTATGGCACGCCTCTCCATACGCGGGATATAGTCCGGGGCCTATTCCTCCACATCAGACCCCTCGAACGTGGTCGCGGAACCGCCAAGCCCCGTACCTCTTCCACTTGATGCCAAACGGGCTCTTTTCATGGCGAGATATGATCACCGCCCGACATTTATCTCAGCCCTTTCATCAGAGGGCATACACCGGGCATACGCGATCCCGGGGTGACATCTGTCATGTGCACCCCAGATCAAACGGGAACAAACTATCTTCGGCCCGGATCACAGCTGCTGTTCATCGTGAGTAGAGGCAATGTCGATGGTAGCCTCTCCTTATACTGCTCCAACGTGCTATCGGTGGGCTCCACACAATGTGCGTGTTATCGAGCGTAGGTGGAGTGATGTTGTAACTGGAGTACATGGGCGTCTGTGTCCCGCGCCCCAATATGGAATTCAAGTGGTGAGGCTCAAAGGTGACAACTTTGCCCCCTTATCTTGACGGTGTGACCGCGTAGTGTCGGTTCCGGTTGGCGTAGAACTCCCAGATCAAGTGTGATTACTGCTTCCTTGGAGCTCTTGAAGATGAAGTTCAACCGGTGTCAATACGGCGCACAGTGCAGGAATTTCTGTGCAAGTGGCTCCCTTGCAATGCGCTCCTCAGGAAGTATTTGGTCTCTTTGTGTTTGGCATACCATTTCTTCCCTTCGTCAGTCACCATCGGGTTAGAGTATTGTGGGGCGTTGGCGCGTGGAGCCGCTGGTCTTCTTGGGGCTAACACTCCTAGTCTACTCCTCTTTCTCTAGGCGCCCGATGTAGATGCGCCCTTTCCTTTGTCTTGCCTGCTTGCCATTGTTCCTGTCAAATAAGGCAGACAGTCCCAATGGAGTCAATTTAAAATTAGCTTCGACTAAGGTTGGGTTAGGCTAGGCCACCCCACACTTAGTCTTCGGCCACAATTTACGACATTACGACAAGAACATATTTATTTCTAATTTACAAAAACAAGAGAAGCAGCGACTAAAAACACAAACAATATTGCCTTATGCATTCAACGGATTCGACGGTATACCTACATGTACTACTCGGACTTCGTGTGACTAATACCAACATTACCATCGATAACATTTTATCCCCTAGCACTTAGCAAAAAATCAACCCAACCTATGTAATTCCCCAATTTCTATGTGATTCGATAATTTCAAGCAATTTCAACCAATTTGTTCCCCAGAAAATTCATCGCTTCTTTAGCATAATACGTTAAGCACAACACAATTCAATGCACCCAACATGTAGAGCCCAACAATTTTCCACATTTCAACCTCAATTCAATCTCTTCCTATTCCTGTAGCCCTAGCTACAATTTCACAACAAAATTCGATCAACGTGAAAAATTATCGCGTTCATATAATCACAACGATCCTACGAACAGCAATCAACCATAGCTTAAATGAATTTAAGCTAGAGAATTTACATACCTAGGGCAAGGGTTACTTCTCTATCATGCTTGAAATCGAAATATTTAGCAAGAATTGAGGTTGAGTTCAAGAACATACCTTCGATGAACTTGAAGAAAAATTGAAGAAACTTTGATCTAGGTCAGTGCCACGTTGGGGAGGATTTTGGGTGTTTTGACATGAGGAGTGAAAAATAGGGGAAAAATAGAGTTTCGGGGTTAAAAGGAGGGTTTTCGCGCGGGTTACCCGGTGACCTGGTGTGACCCGCGCGAATAGCACCTCAACTGTCCACGGAGGAGTAGCGAACTCCTCAGATGACGGAGCTGTCGCGTAGGCGTGCGGAATTTGTAAAAATTCGAGAATTGCCTTCAACGTGCCACGGAGGTAGGCTGCGAGCCCTCCTCCGTGAAAGCGGAACGCGCGCAGGCTCACTGTTTTGCCACCTTTTATTTTTTTATTCTCACCTCGATTTTCCTTTGCGATCCTTTGTAATTTTTGCCCTCCGTTCAACACAGAAATTCATCTCGCAATACGAAATTGAGTTAAGAATTCATAGGTTTCAATGCACACAAAAATATTTATTTATTTATTTATTTTTTTCAATTATTTTTCACATGCGTCACATTCACCACAAATGGGTTAAACACAAGGAATTTTAAAAATTTTTCCCTCACCCCCACTTGCATCATGCTATGTCCCATAACATCAACTTAACATTTAAAGAGGGTGAGAAACACTCCTGAGGCCTTTAGGCTAGCCAACGGCGTGCTTTCATTCAAATTTGCACGAGGCGGTGTTCACCCCACTTTTTATCTTCCACGCTTGTTAGCTTCCTCCTTCACGGGTACTCTCGAGACTTCCTCCATACGTAACTTAACTTTCCACCAAAAACAACAAAAAAATGAAAAATAAATAAAATCAACTCTAATGCAAGAAATTAAAATGGTACCCTTGGGTTTGCCTCCCAAGCGAGCGCCCTAATTTTACGTCCGCGGCACGACGTATCATATTTCATAGCTTTTTCCTCCGCCTTGAGGATATGATCTCACCCCTAATTTCTTCTCTAATTTTCTTTTATGCTCTAGAGGTGGTGGTGAAAAAGTGTCGGGACCAAGCGGTAGATGTCACCTCTAACGTTTATTGGTCTAAGTAAGTGAGAATCATTTTGTCTATTGGACTCGGCAAATTTCAGAATATATGGGACTTGGTCCTCCTCTTGACATTTCTCTATAAGCTCGGAAGACTCATTTCTATGTCGTCAACCAAACTCAAAAGTAGAAAAATGCTTGAGTGGGTCCACGATGCCTTGGTTACAGCGCAATACCAAGCCCGACCTCCTTACTTGTATACCTCTTCTCGCATTATCAACATCTATCTCTCGAGTAGTGTCAAATGGGGTATATATCTCTTCTCCACGAGCGAATTTTCTATAATTATGAGCTCATCACGGGGGAACTCAGGAGTTCTAAATGTCGGGCTTCATACGAAAATTCACCCTTGTCTTCCTCTTGTAATTCCTCTTGGCTATGGCCTACAGCTGTCACGCACATGATCACAAGCTTCGGCCTCGGCAATCATCTCAGTGAATTTCACGCTCATCCTTTTAGGGCTTCGCATTCTCCTCTTCACGACTTATCAATGTTGCCATTGCCTCCTTCATTAGCCACGATTGCTCAAGGAGTTGTTGACATGTCTTTTATTCGGTCTTGGCGTCCCAAGTCCTCATTTTCATCCTGCCTATATTCAGCAAAAACAACAGAAGGATCATAGTAGGGGTTCGGGGAAGGGAGTATGCATTCGGACAGCCATCCCAATATGGCCATCTTGACCACCACATATGTTGCATGTGTTACAATGTTGCACAGTGGTGTCTCAGAAAATTCAGAAAAGGTTCGTCAAAAATATGAGTATTCACCATTTAAACCATTTATGTTCCACACGTGTCATGTCAGAAATTGTCCAGAAAAATCAAAAAAGATTGAAAAAGAAAATCAAGACCAAGTTGTCAACACTAATATAGAAATATGAAAGCCAACACTTGTAGAAAATTTTTGCCAATTTAACGAGTCCCCGGCAACGCGCCAAGCATTCGGTCCGGTCCAGATGACTACACGCAAGTGCACGTGGTCCGAACAGTAGTAAGTGGCTCAAGTAAGCCAAGTGTGATCATGAGGGAGGCGGACTACGAGGGCAAAAATCACCTCAAGTGTCAATTTCACGTAACTCAAAAAATAGGGACAACGGTGTGAATGAAAAGTTTTTATATTTTGTTTTAATTTTATACTAAGTCTAAAATGAATATACAACTGAGTCTGAACTAGGGATAGAGAATCTTTGAGAGCCTAAATGAACATGTACGAAACTAATTATCAACATACTGGTTTATCTTTTCTCCGGTAGCTAGTCGAACTTATGCCTATGGATTAAAACTCTGTTATTTAACTTAACTTAAGAATCATAATCCTTCCACCTACATTTCTGTGATAAGAAGAAATTCATGTTCTAGCCATACGAAGGCTGGTTCCACACTTGACTAATACGACTCTCGAATTTATATTTCTATCTGAAGGTAAATCAATTCTCAATTTTCCCAAACTAAGTAAAGATCATATCTATTAATTCACAACTTTCCAATTTCGTACTCTCTCGAGTGAAACCGGACTTTTTAGATGTACATTAACATTGGCCAAATATTAATGCGGTAAGAACAAGAATTAATAGAACAACCATGGAAGAAAGATGAAAAACCAAATGATCAACAATCACATTTCAATACAATGGTTCTTAACCTCAGCAAGAAGTGAAATTAGCCACTCATTTATGGATTAAACATCATCAAATGAGTGTAAATCATACAAACAATTGAATGAAAGGAAAGAGATAAGAAAAACCTAGATTTTCGTCCCCTCCTTTACTTTGTACCCCACGTTCTTGCTCACAGAGTCGGGAATGTGAAAATAAACCTAAGTGTGCTATTTATATTAGTAGGAATTTTCCCGAATATCAAGCAACGTGTCATGGAGTGCAACACGGAACATTGACTCCGTGACACGGCCCAAACGCGGAGCTTACTGGAAACTGCCCGAAAAATCGTCAACCTTAGGCAGCACCACTGCCGCGTTAGCGGCGTGTCACGTTTGCACGAAGCGGCAACGATGGCACGTCCTGTGCCAGTGGCTGCCGTGACATATTTTATGGCGCGATCTTGTGCCTCTTTGCTTTGTGCGCACCCAGCGTACCTGGCATTGCAGGGTGGCACGGCCCATTCGGGCGCGGCACACGCCTGGCGTGGCATTTGGCGATGGCGCGGCGGCTGCCTTGTGGCCTCCTTGCGACTTTCGCCCGTTGCTTCCGACTCAATCCTTTCCTTCACCAACTTCCGATTTAGTTCTAAAAATCATCAAAACCTACAAAACAAAAAAGGATAATCATGTTGGTTAGCACATATATTCACATTTATATAAATTTATATAAAATTACATGAAAATGTATAAAATGACTTAGACAACACGACTAATTCAAGTTGTAAAGCGTATCACGGGCATGATATTTTTGCCCGTGATCAGTCCACATATTCAAGCATGTTATGAATCTCATGATTTCAACTAGCCCATGTACATCAAGTATGTCTCATGATTATGATATGAGAACTGTATATATTTTGGGAGTACTATTTAACACCATGTAGACCGAGGTTCCAGCACACTGAGGTCTCAAAACTACATGCCAACATATCCATGAGAGGGTCCTCCACGAGAGTGTCTCACATGCCCGCATGGGCCACCCATGTGTGATATCACGCCTTTTCATGAAACTACGCCTGGAAAGATATGGACACCCTCCCAACTAGGGTTTTACAAGTCGAGCTCTATTTATGCTTACATGGGGTATTTCGGTTACAAGAATCTCCCATTGTTCCTCATATTTTCAGTTAATTATATTCATCTATTATGATATTATGTTTTATAACATATTTGACCCATTGACCAGTTTTTATGAGTTTTCACTTATGATTTCAAGTAAGGTACATTACATGATTTCTATTTCTAAACCTTGGTTCATTATATTCTGTTTATGATGAATATCACAAAATCATGATTACTTCAGGAGTTATGGTTTTTACTATGTTGTCCTTACTCTCATGATAACTTTTGGTTTATATGCATGATTTTGTACTAACATTTTACTAGCATGTTTTACTTGCCTTGCATACTCAGTACATTCAAAGTACTAACCACATACTTTATGCTATATCAATTCATGATATAGATCCAGCTACTCAGACTCAGCCCACAGTTAGAAATATTCCGGACTTGATCAGCTTGAAAGGGTGAGTCCTCATCTTTTGAGGACTAGAGTTATCTACTTCATTTCAGTTCTTTTACCTCATTTTAGTTTTAGACTTTGGAGTTAACTTGGGGCTTTTCCCAGTAGCTCATCAGTTAGTAGAGTCTTTCAGACATAAAGTTAGCATGTTTAGTTTATGTGACCCAGCGTTGTGATATTTTCATTTTACTTGCTCCTTATGTTATATAGCCTTCTGCTTATCAATTCTTATAATTGAATTTATGCTGGTGTATTCTCTTAAGTCATGCTATGTATGTGTCGTGGGTTAGTTTAAAGCCATTCCTGGTTTTAGGTCCCGTGTCTCGAAGGGGGTCCCAGCTCGAATCCTAACAAACTTGGTATCAGAGCATAGGTTTAGGTGTGTTCTAGGGTTTCTAAAAGCTACGTTAAGTAGAGTCTTTTTCTTTATAGGGTAACTCTATAAAGATTTCCTCCTAACTCATGCATTCTCATGCTCCAAAGCATAACACAAGTCAGAGGAATAAGAGGCTCTCTCAAAGTGTTTCTTCCTGAAGGAGCTAAGAGAAGCTAAGGCAGAAGGATTAGTGAACTTTAAGTAATGAACTAGAAGAGTGAAGGAGTATGGTAGGAGAAGTATGAAGCCTTTAGTGATAACCTTAGAGGTGAATGGGAAGTCAAGAAATAGAAATTTTACCCTAGCCTTATGAAGGTGTTTAATCCTTAGAATGATGACCTTTAAGCTAACGAGGAGATTATAAGATGAAGAACCAGATCAAACCTTGAGTTCCAAGTGTAAAGGTCCAGGATCAGTAAGTATGGGAGATTGATCCACGCTTATTTAGGTTTCTTCTCCTACTTCAATCAATGTTATACTCTACTCATGCCATATGTGAACATGTTATGCCTATGTCTATGGTCCAAGTACTCCTTACATGTATTCATACTTAGATTAGTGGAATGAGAAGTAACCACTTCAGATAGTGATTCCAGCCTTCTGCCATGATTTCATAAATATTAGCTTCATGTGATGACCCTCGTTATGTATGTATACTCATGTCTCTCAACATGCTTAGCTCTATAAAACTCAGTCCTTAAGATTTGCCTAATTGTCTCATAAGATCGTGCTATATCAGGTATATAACTAGCATAGATTTCTTGAATGATTTATGCTCATGATTTTCTTACTCTAAGCACTATGTATGTTTCTCCGTGATGGAAATGATGGTTACAACGTGTACGTTCAGGATAACTCTCCATTCCTGCCATAGGTGCATGGTATGTAGAAGTTCATAAAGTGCAGTTATTAGCCAAGTCTGGAAAGTAGGAGAATTCTTTAATAGAATTAGCTACAAGGATCCATGGAATAATCATAAGTGATTGGCTTGAATAACGTGGTGATGTATAGGTGGATCATAGTATGGTGTGACTATTGACTTTTTCATTAGAGCTTGAACTTGTGTGACTTTTTTGTTAAGGGGGAAGTAATTTTCTTAGTGGATAACTCTAGGTTGCCGGAGGTGTGGTCAAGTTAGGCTTGAACGTGGGTGAGGTATGTTATTTGACTCAGACTTTAGTATAAATAGGAGCTCGGGTGAGCAGTGTAGGCTGGAAAGATTGTGCATCAGAGATCGGGAGGTATGCGACCGGGTATCAGTAGTCCTATTTGGAAGTGTAAAGATTTAAATATATGGGTTGCATCACAGGGTCACATCGGAAGCCGACATCATGATTCTATATATAGGTAAATGTAGGCTGGATAAGAAAGTCAACACAAGAACTATGCTAGATTTCATATTCGGGAGTTAGTTCGGGTACATTGAATTCCTTTGTCCATCATCTCGAATAGGGGTATTCAGTTCACCTTTCAATTTAGAAGGTCATTTCAAAAGGGTCTTGGTTCTCAGGTAATGCTTAGCATAGTGTTTCACCCACAGATGGATAGTCAGGTTGAGAGGACTATTCAACCTCTTGAGGACATGTTGAGATTGTATGTGATTGATTTCAAGGGTATTTGGGATGATCACTTACCCCTTATTGAGTTTGCATACAACGACAACTACTATTCGAGCATTCAGATGGCTCCGTTTGAAGCTCTTTATAGGCAGAAGAGTAGATCACCTATTGGATGGTTCAAAGAGGTGAACCTACATTGATAGGGCCTTATTTAGTTCATGAGGCTATGGAGAAAGATCATCTCATTAGGGAGAGACTGAAAACAGCACAAAGTCCACTAAAAATATCATGTGGATGTTAGGAGGAGAGAGCTTGATTTTGATGACGATGATTGGGTTCTCTTAAGGTGTCTCCTATGAAAGAATTTAGGAGGTTCGGTAAGAAAGGGAAGCTTAGTCCCCAATATGTTGGTCCTTATAGGATTTTGAGGCAAGTTGGCAAGGTGGAATATGTGTTGGAGCTACCAGCGGAGCTAGCATTTGTGCATCCAGTTTTCCAAGTATCTCTATTGAAAAATAAAGTGCGTTGGTGACCGAGCCATATTTGTTCCAATAGAGAGCATAGGCGTAAGGAATATCCTTACTTATGAGGAAATTCCAATTGAGATCCTTGATCATTAGGTTCGGAATTTGAGGTACAAGGAAGTAGCTTCAGTGAAGGTTTTGTGGATAAATCATCTTGTTGAGGGGGCTACATGGTTAACCAACACAGATATGATGGCCAATACCCGCATCTTTTTCCCTACTAGCTCAGTTCCACCATGAAGTACTAGTTTCCTCGTTAGCACTCCATTCAGTTTAATGTCAAGTTCATGTATCTCAATTCCTTTCATGTCATAGCATGCATGAACATTTCATGAATTCAGTTCAGCCATGTATCTCAGTACAGAGTTTTGGGATTGCAGTCCTTTCCCTAGCTTGTCAGTATGCTTTATCTATATTCGAGGATGAATGTTCCCAAGGGGGATATAATGTAACACCTTAAAAGTTCCTTAGGTCAAACCCAAAGCTTATTGTGACAACCCGAATGGCAGGCCCGGATAGTAACATGGGACAAGGAGCCCCGAGAAATCCCAAGTCGACCCATGGCATAAGCATACATCTTACTCCATCAAGAACTGAATAACCATCAATACAATCATAGTGGAATTCTAACTTGAATATAACATCAGAATATAAAATCCGAAGGTGAATACATACATATGTCTTAATAGCCTCTAATCATGACGAGTTGATGGGACAAGACCCCAACTAACTCAACCAGCTAAAACTGAAATACATAAAGAAAAGGTAAATAGTCTAGTCTTCGAAAGATGAGGACTCACCAATGAGGCAACGCTATCTCTGACAAGCTGACTAAGAGTGGGGTTGAAGCTAAGAGTTGGGTCCTGTATCATAAAACGATACAACATGAAGTATGCGGTCAGTACGTGGAATGTACCAAGTATGCAACGTAAGTAAGAACCGCTTAAGTAAAGGAAATCATTTAAAACATTTCATAGCATAACATAAGCTTTAAGAATCCGAGGGGAGAGCTTGCATGCATTCTTTCTAAAATCACGATCTTCTCATAACATGACAATACATAGCTTTATAACATCAAACTGACTCGAATGACTCAAAGCTGAAATATGACATTTATAGAAAAGCTGAACATTGAGTCAAACCTTGCTTTTAGAACATGCATGTGTATATAATAAGCATGAATAATGAATATGCATAACTGAATCATGAGGAACACTGGGAGAATCATCACTTAACCGACATACCACCATAGAGCTTACGTGGTCCCAACTATCACACTCAAGTAGGGAGAGACGCCCAAAGCCTTGCTAGAGCTAAGGATGATGCCATGATATCGATATCAAGCTCATGGGCTATTTGGGCCGGGGATTGCTCACAAGGGACGTCCCAATAATATATAATAATATCATCCTACGTTGGGGCGTAGTTCTGGGGCATAGAGTGATCGACCCTTATCCTTCTCTATATCGTTTCACAACGAAGCTCAACATTGTCTATCGACAAAGCTCAATAATGAAATACATGTCAAATATGAAATCATGCATATGAGAAGCTTTAATTTAAAACATACCACAAGCTCAAAGATAATAGGGAGTCCTTGGTCCAAAACCATGTGTTAAGCTTACTTTAGTAACAATACATCATACATACTTGACATAAGGGCCTTGCCCAACACTTTATCATGCTTGGGAACTACTCAAATCTTTTTGAAAACAATATTATAATCATGGGTAGCTTTGAAACGTGCTTTTCATCATCACATCTTATCATCATCATACATTCATCACAAATCTTTTATTTTATGAATTTCTTATCAATGGGCCTTTAATTTCATAAAACTAGAAACATGAATTTTATTGAAAACAACTTAAAAATATGCCCATGCATCGTAACTCAATAATGAAAACACTATTCAATCATTCCATGTAAAGAAATAGAAGATTCACGCATTTGGGTAAAAACCCCATAACTTGATTATAGGAAATTCTCATACTTAGAAAGAAATTGGGCATAAGTGTTGAAGGAAACACCCACTCATAACCCTACATACCTGGAAGGAATTGATTCCACCACTTCTCTGATTGCCCAAGATTAAATTTGGATGGAAACCTTGGAACTAGCTCTAAATCACCTTCTCAACCTCTCAAGTTTGCATGCATGGAAGGAAATAACATAGAATAGGTTTTCCCCTCCTAAAGCCCACTAAAACAAGCCTTAAACGATGTAGTATAGGGCCTTAGGATGTGGAAATAATGAAAATACCCTTACTAATTATGCCAAAATTTCTTCACTGGACAAATGAACGGACGCTCCAATGGGTTGTTGGAAGATACCACGGTCTGAGGTGACGATCCGTGCTATGCATTGTCTAGTCTTGGTCTTGTCTCAAACCACGACTAGAAACGATAGGTGGTCATTACTTGCAACGAGTCGTTTAATCGACTGTTATTTCCTTTGACAACATTAACACCTCCTCAAACAACGAGCCTCACCACAACTCATCACACCGACCAACGAGTTGTGGTCTACATCCATCGAATACACTGGACATTTAACCATCCAAACAACGGCTGCTAACCACGGTCCGTGGTAACTCACGACGTGTCATTGGTTGACCCATGAATTCCAAGAACATAATTCCATTTCCTACTATGGTTTCAAAATATGACTCATTGTTTCCCATAATGAGTCATTGAATCGGTCATTTCTTCCACTTCCCCCAGCCTAGACGCTTTCCACAACTCGTCCCAATAGGTCCTTGGTTAGACCAATGATCCGTAGTGTCACCCATTCTGCAATAAATTTTCCCAGTTCAGTAGTTTTCAACTTTTAACCCCCGAGTCTACTATTAGGAAATTCCGGGGTATTACAATATCTCCCCCTTGGGAACATTCGTCCTCAAATGTTGACAGTAAGTAGAAAACAGAAATGTGCAATTATCATATTCAGATACTGATTATTTAACCCGACAACTAACAGAATGACTACCTCCAATTCAAACCACTTAGCTGAACAAATTTTATGATTCACATACACATCCATATACATAAAAGAAACTTGAACACATGAACTGAACATGATAACTAAATAGATTCAGAGTGAAAAAACTGATACCTCAAGCTGGTTCTGAGCTGGTAGAGAACAAATGTGGATATCTAAACCTGCCCTTTGTCTAAAGATGTGGTTCCATGAGATATTCGATTTGAGAGTAACTTCTCATTGGGGCATGACGGCAACCTTGCGATTGAGAACTATCTGGTGCGGGAGTAATCCATCGAACGGAATGCTTGGTTGAGTATTCTATCGCGCCTAGTAAAACAGGCATCCCTATACCTATGTGTCTTGTGTGCTTATTAGTGCCATTGAGGGGTGGCCGAAGGT